>JBBBDQ010000280.1:0-257500 GCA_037127315.1 Ascarosepion bandense
ATATATATATATATAGTGATATATATATGAATATCAATAAATATATATACATAATAACACCTGTATACACATACATAAATATTTTGGTGGTATTAATGAAACAGTGATCAATCTAATATAACAGACCTATTAAATAAATATAATTATAAATATACATATTATCCTACGTCTATAGCACGACTTGGTTTTGTGTGTCCAGAAATTGTGACGTATCACTCTACTGTAAATCAATCTTATTAACTTGGTTACCTCTCACTGTGTAATGGTGAACATGGTTGTATCACAAAGCAGCTAATTAGTTTTGAAAGCTCGAGGCGCATACAACGGCCGACACATCGTAAAATATACCTAGAAAATAACTATTTATTTATAGGGAGTCTCCATGCCGTTGAAATTTAAAAGTTTTTTGATTAGAGTTTTTATAGTGTATCGAATTAGATCCTATCGATTTGTCATTTCCCTCTCAAAAAGTTTCCTTTCCTAACTCAGGTTGATTTGACTAATTATTAAGTTTGTGCTTCAATCTAGTGAGCAAGGTGGCAGACGCCATGATCCTTTCTCGTAGAGTTCATGCAATGATTTTAAAGCCATTATATCATAACCATGATTTATTAAATACACTAAAATGTTTACCAACAGTAATTATGAAAACTATAGTAAAGTGCTAACATATATATATATATATATATTTTAATCATTTCACCCCGAGCAAGGCAGAAATGCCACTGATGAGCGTGTGGGGGGGCTACATATTGTAAAAAGATTAATTAGAAAAGAATGAGGAGTACAAACTAGTTAGAAATGAACAATAGAAAGCTGAGAATGCAAGTGCGATGACAGATACATAGGTGGAGAGAAAGGGAAGGATATACTGGGGTTGGGAGAGAGCTAGAGTCCAGTGGTTAATAGATGAGTATTGACATTGCATTTAAATTTCTGGAGGTTGTAGCCGTCAGGAAAGCAAGAATATGGGAGCGAGTTTCACAGGCGGGAAGTGCGAGAGAAGAAGCTGCAGGAGTAGAATTGTCGTCTGCATTTGGCTAACCTGACTGTGAATGGGTGGGACCCAGTTGCCAGTCTGGTTGCACGAGTAAACACCTGTTGAGGAAGCACCAGTGACTTAAGTTTGTCCGAGCAGAAGCCATGAACGTATTTATAGAACAGACAAAGGGAGGCCACATTTCGACGGTGGGGAAGTGGCTGCAGTCGAGCCGCCAGATCAGTAACTATCATATTACAGACTCTCCTTTGGAGCCTGTCAAGAACACTGAGGAGAACGGCAGGGGCGCCTGACCATAAATGGCAGCAGTACTTCATGCACGGATGGATGGTTGATTTGTATATATGCAGAAAAAATTCAGGCAGAAAAAACATTCTGGATCGATATAGTGACCCAAACTTCTTAGCAGTAGATTTGGCGGATGTTGAAAAAAGACAAAAAAATGACTCGTAATTTAATTTAAGTTTTATTTGAATCCTATGCGTATGGAAGAAATGGTAATGGTTTCTCCCACCTTGCGCACTAACCCAGTGTCTGGCTATTGTGATATTCTGTACGAAGAAAGATAATATGTTTTGCAGCAAAAATAAAGGAAATTATTAAAGATTTACAACTTTTACGTAAAATTTTGGACATGTCTGTTTCTTTTCTATTCAGTGTCATTTATCTTGAAAATCATGAAATCATACGACAGTGACATCCATAATGAAACTATTATGCATATTGCTTAGTAATCGAAGCTAACTTTTACGCAGAATTGCATTTTGTTTGATCCTATTTGGCCCTGAATTCAACAACAACGACTTTTAAGACGAGAATATTAACAATGTTGTAATTGTGGAATTTGTTTTGAACATGCTAACTGACCATCAAAAGAACTGAAACAAATGCTGAGAACCTTCATCTCAAGCCGCAAAAGATTCAGTATAAGAAGGTTAAAGCAACCGACATAACTTTTTCTCGGAAGGGAAGACATCATTTGTCGAGATAACCAAGAGCACATAACGTCGTCATGAAAGAGATATCTATTTAAGTTCCTTTGCATAAGATCAGCTGACCTGTTTGGCTTACCCGTATACTCTTTGCCTCCATGGAGACACTTTATGACAATGCAAAAACATTTTTCAGTTAAGGGAAAGAAGAAACAGGCTTGTACATTTTTGGCAAACTTTGGGGTAATTTCTCTGTTTCCTCAGTGTGATCTTGAATAACGGAAAACGATATACGCTTAATGTAACCTTGCATCCTTTTATTATATATATAATGTTATAATAGTTCAGCACGATGCTATTTGAATAAGTTACCAAAGCAGATTACTCTTTCGATATGTTTCAGAGACTTTTTGATTGACTTTTGTACACCTTCTGGTTAACCCACATCATTTTTCTATATAAAAATGATCGATGTTAGCATCTTTATTTTACAAATCATCATTCTTGCTATTTAGTGAATGCTTTCAAGTTACTCAGTTTGTTTGTATGGATTTGTATTTTCAGTAGTTTTTTCCGTTTCATTTAAATTAGTTGATAATTTGAAATTTTATGCTTATATCTTTACTGGGCATAATTGAGTCATGCATTCATATAAGTAAATATACCTTCAAGTTTTCACTCAACATTTTGGAAATTGTCAAGCATTTTAAAAAATATATGTGTTCATCCAATGCGGCACCATCAAAGGCATTTATTACAACAAAGACGGTGATTTTTCCTTGTATCTGACATACAGTAAAGACGGTAACTTCTGCTTGTATCTGGCTTATTTGCATGTTAATGCAACTTGATTCTATAGGAGACATGTAATATTGATTTTCAATGTCTCTAGATGTCGTCACATAAATTTAGTCTCAAATTCGCTATTCAGACCGAGTTGTAAGAAACGATATTTTGCGCTGTGATCTTATTCTTTGTCTCTATGCGAATACATTTTGAAAAACAATACAGTTGTTTATGTTCAAATGTTTAACATCACGGAAGAAGAAAAGCCGAGTTTTAATTCTAATGTATTTCTATCTCAGATGAGGTATTGTAGCTATTTACATTTTTCGGATTGTTTTTCTAACCTTTTAATTATATTCATAAGTTTTCGACTGTTGTATATTTGGCTTTCTTAAAAGTTTGTTTATATTTCTGAGATGAGGTATTGGAATTATTTGCACTATTCACATTGTTCCGATTGTTGTTCATTTTTATTCTCATATTCATGACGTTTCTATCGTTGTGTGTCTAGCCTTCTTAAAGATCAGTCTATATTTATGAGATGAGGGATTGTAACTATTTACATTTTTCGAACTTTTGTCCTCATATTTACTACCATCTTTCCAACGTTTCGACCATTGTATGCCCGGTTTTGTTCAGGATCTGTCTATATTTCTGAGATGAAGTATTGCAACTATTTACATTATTTACATTTTTCGGATTGTTGTCCCACTCTTTATTGGCATATCCGCGATGTTTCGACTGTTGCACGACCGGTCTTCGTTAGATATTATTTATAGTTTTGTACTATTAAAATTTTGAGAGTCATGAATCGGATTAAATGATACAAATGACACTGAAAATATTCTTAAGGAAAATTATATGGAGTGAACTAATGCAGTATTTTATTTGGGAAAATATTTTACCGGAAAATTAAACAAAATTTTAAATTGCATTTCATTTTTGGTCGAATATTACTTTTTATTCAATTTTATAGTTTTCTTTGCGAAATTACATAAAAATGAAATAAGATTATGGAAGCAAGAATTTTGATATAAATCACTTTCATCAGCATTTTTCTAAAGGGCTGACGCAAAGTATCTGTTGTTTGTTTTATATTACGACATATTGGGTTATTTAATGTCGAAGTTGTGCCTGGAGTATCAAATTATAAGCCAAATTTACTAGTCAGGTGAAATGGTCAACCATTACCCAACGTTTAGGCGTCCTGATAGGAAATGTAGTCAGCGCACATAATTGTTTTCATTTTAGATATTTAGAAATTCTGGCAAGACCGGATAATTCTGTGAGTTATAATTTAAACTGAAAAGACGAAATATGTTACCTGCCTCGCAGCTGGCATATTTATCTGTTTTTTTTTCTATTTTCTTACCGTATTCTAACACAGTCGAATGTCAGGATTTTGAATAATGACTTTTTAAGTAGGCAGAAAGCCAGTCGCTCTCCCTGAAAGACGGACGTAAAATAATCACTCTATGTTATTTCTAACGTATGGACTTGTACCCCAGTAAGTTATTTTCCCAAGAGATTGAGAAAGAAAGAAATGATAAATATACAAAATTGACATATGTTATGTTGTACTAAATTTGGAACATATATTAACTGCATTGTTTTGTTGTAAAGTATCTTTAAAATCGTATCATTAAAAAAATTGATTAACTGAAGATTTTACATATTTTGCAAATATCTGTCGAATTACAAATGCTTGAAAATGTAAGGATGACGTCAAGCTATCATTTTATGAATATTTTATGTGCAATATACAGACATTTACACTGCATATGACACACAAAGTTTCCAGTTTTGTATTCTAATACATATTTCGGAATTTAATTACATATTTCATCGCTATGAATTATGTATAAAACAAGTAACAAAGAAGAAAGCTTGAATGAGAGGAACTGTATCTACAATTCTTCTGTTATAGCGTATTTGTTATATATAAATAAAGTGTCACTGCTAACATTTGAGTTTGAACACGGATCGCCAAAGAACAAACATAGTCGACCTCGTTTTTATGTAATTAGAGAAATCGTACTGCTTGGATCACGTGACGTTGTAAAAGTATATATATATATATATATATATGAATAAATATATATATATAAATATATAGTAAGTACATAAGTAAGTAAGTAAGTAACCTAAAGAGTCAACGAACCTTTTTTTTTTCCTTGACTGATGTTCTTTCTTTTTTTATTACCATTTTTCCTTCAGCGTATGTACTCGGAAGGTTTTTTGAAACGAGTATAGCGATAAGTTTACACACACACACACACACACACACACACACACACACACACACACACACACACACACACACACACACACACACACACATACACACACATATATATATATATATGAATACCCTGTCTTGTGTAGGATATACGGGATATTTTTGTCCGGGGTTAAGGCCTCGGAGAACTAAGCTTATAAAAGTCTTGTACTGTATTCCATCTCAAGCGATACCAGATAAATACTCAGAAAAGAAAAAGGTCTGAAAGAATTCTTCGAAGTTGTTATTCCTAGTATATGTGACTTTACAAAAGTGGCAACGAGTATTCGTTTGAAGTTAGGCGAGGAAAAAATACATATTCTATACGTCGTAATAGGATATTCAGTTGATAAATAGCACTTCACCAAAGCGATATAATATTTGCAGGACTACTAAGAAATAACCAGGCGAAGTTATTCAAAACTTAATCTACGAAATATTCAGCGGGGTGCAGAAAAATGGAAGAGCTAAAATCTATCATGATTCAAATGTTGGTTCTACAAACGCAACCACAAGAAAAACAATTGCAGCAACTATAAGAACAAAATACTATTAGAACAAGGAAAGAAGTTTTTTAATTGTTATTTAATAACTCTGTGGAAGAAAAAATTAGATTAATTCACTCCAGATATGGTAGCTAATTCAGTTAGCAAATTTTTATACAATCTAGACATAATAATAACTTTTCCAGCTTATTATAGAATATGCGAAGACATCTTCAAAAGCGATTGGAATGTTGAAAAGAAAGTTCATTTATTATGAAGAAAATTGACACCTGCTGAACATGAAAGTATGGGAGTTCTTTTTTGAAAACAAAAACAAACAAAAAAAAAACAAACAAACCCAAAAAACCCAAGAAAAACAAAACAATGTTAGATAAATATTGGTGAAGCTGTAGTAATACTATCAAAATGTTTTGGTGGTCGAACCTCATTATTCAATACATATTGGCAATGTATTAACTTAGTAAAGTGTGACGATATCGAGAATGAGAGAAATTCAAGTTAAATGAATTAACTCTGGATTTACTTAAATGCCTAATATTTGTACAGAGTTTAACTTCTGTTAGGGCGCTCTCCACCATTTTGATGATAAATGAACTACTCCATGCACTATAAATAGTGGTAGTGTCAAGACCTCGGTGTTGTTGGCGGTAATGTCACAGTAGCGATATACCAGTGCTAGAGTGATTGGAACTGTGCTAACAAGTCAGTCGGATACTTCCGGTAGTCAACCGGAAGTGATTATAATCGGACTCTACATCGTACGAAGAGACGTACAATTAATACCTTGTTTCCTGTATGATTACTAACCCCACTTTGTAAATACTATTTTCTTCCATAATACATTTATTTAATATAATTTGCTGTTGTTCGTATTTATTACCGCACAACTAAACAACTTCTAATAAGAACACGCAAATAAGGTCCAGGATAATTACCAAATTAGAAATAGATCTCAAATTAAATCTAGACAGCAGAAGGGTGTCAACGTATTGTAAATCGAAAATCCAACATCTCAAGGATTGAGGAAAGAGACATTTCACAAGTAAATAACATCCAACCATCTAAGAAAAAAAACTACTCAACTTCTAACAGAACGTTAAAGTAAAAGAGAATAAATTCCATCGATATCTTATAACTGTCACGACTGTAGAGGTAAGCATTTTAGAAATAATTGTTTTTTCTAGAACAAAAAATGCAACGAATGTGGAAGAGTAGGACACAAAAGTACCAAATAAAAAAATATGGAAGAAAAATAAAACGTATGTGAACCCTATAAATTCAGGGTGTAAAGTGAAAAAGCATTAAAAAATTAACAATACTGAGAACGTGTCTTTAACAAAGTTAGAAACATATCAAAAGAGGAAATTTGTTCTTGTGGAAATTAATAATGTAACACTAAATCTACAACTAGATACAGGATCTGATATCACCATCATAAGTGAACAGACGTAGATAAAAATGGGTAAACCTAGTTTATTAACTTTTAAAAAAGTTGCTTATAGAGTTGTAGGAAAGAAATTGAACTTTCTGGGTGAATTCACCTGTGACATTTCTTTTGTCGGTAAAACGATAAAAACAGTGAAGTTTGAATTTAAGAATACAGCTGATTTATTTAGAACTGACTGGATTGCATTATTTGATCGTTCGGATCTCACGTTATGAGGCCCAGAGTAACTTTTTGCCAAATTAAATAAGGGTAATGTTTTTTTTCTAAATTGAACTCACCAGATGCTTACCTAGAAGTACTAGGAGACAAATAGTCCTCAAAACCTTTAGTAGTTAACGCTCATAGAAGGCTAGACAAATTTAACCAGTTTTCTTTCAGTATAAAGATAGCATCAAAAATATTCCAACAGATTATAGATACGATGCTTACCGGTTTGGATTTAGATGATATACTTATTAAAAGTGAGACCCGAAATCATTAAGAATAGAACACATTACAACGCCTCCTTATCACGCAAGATCAAACGGACAAGCCGAACGGTTTGTCGCTACTTTTAAAAGGGTACTAAAGATTTGAAGGAAGAGGAGTCAGATAAAGTGATGCTACAATAATTTCTGAGTGTTTTCAGAAAAGCACCAAACCTTAAGACAATGTCTGGAATGCATCCTGCAGAGTTGATGTTCGACAGGAATATTAAATCCGTTTATAATATATTACTAACAGAACATAAGACAAGAGCATCAAGCAATAACAATATAAGTGTTATGGTACCCTATCTGTATGAATGGACTCTTCCCCCGTTAATAAATAATAATCTGCGTGATTTCCGAGACGCAGCAGTGACGCAATCGTGTGACAGTCGAGACGAAACGTGACCATACCGTTTGGACTTACATTTCGATTTTGCTGATTGTTAACACTTACTATTGTATTCTGTTATTCTAATACTCTGTTTGAACCTACCTTCTTGTTTTCGTGTCTTACTTCCAGTCCCTAACAGGCCAAAACAACTTGGCGACGAAGATTTCGCCACAACAATAAGTAAAAACTTCAGACCTGGAGATAATGTGCTTCCTAAACGCTATCGACATGGAAATGAATTATGAGAAAATGACGTCATGAAAAGCAGATCGGCAAAATGACATACATAGTACAAAGATAAAGGTGGAAACATAAGTGAAATTTTAATCAATTAAAACAATAATTCTCTGATTGAGAAAGTTTCCAAAAAGAAATACCTATAGAACTACCATCCGCCCGTGTATTGAATATTGCTGCCATATCTGGTCGGGTGGCCCTGCTGCTTTCCTTGGGCTTCTTGACAAAATACAAAGGAGGATCTGTAACGTGGTTGATACTGACTTGGCAGACCGGCTGCAGCCGCTCTCTCACCGGCGTGATGTGGCTTCCCTGTGCCTCTTCTACAAGTACTTTCATGGCTACTGCTCCGATGAGCTTAGTTCACTGGTGCCGCCTAAGCACGAATTTACACGAGATACTAGATTAGCAACTCGATCCCACCCTTTTACAGTTAAACAAATAAGATGTAACCGTAAATTCTACTCCAACAGCTTCTTTTCTCGCGCTTCCCGCCTGTGGAACTCCCTTCCACAACTCTGCTTTCCCGACAGTTACAATCTCCAGGTGTTTAAATGTAGGGTCAGTAGACACCTCCTATCACACTAACTCCCAATTATTCTCAGAACACTCTCATCTACCCAACCCTCATTCTCGGTATCCTTACCCGCCTATCACCAACCCTCTGACATTTCCTATATTTAATCATCCTTTCTCCACTCTACGTAGCCCCCTGCGCAGTAGTGGCAGTGACATGCCTTGCTCGGGGTGAAACGCTTATAAAAAAAAAAACTATTGTACGACACGTTTGACGTATCCACGACATCAGAAATTGTTCAACTACGGTTTTATGGCAAGAAAAAGAGAAGAGCAGCAGAAATTTTAAATACGGCACAGAAACTAAAGAAATATAGGCTCCAGAAGATATCATATCACAGGGGAAGTGTCATATATGAATAAATTGTCACTGCGGACATTTGAGTTTCAACACAGATCGCCAGAGAACAGACATAGTGGACTTCGTTTTGATGTGAATAGAGGATTCATACTACTAGGATTATGTGACGTTGTAAAAAGAATATATATATATATATATATATATATATATATAAGTATATAATAAGCATTGGGGGGTCAGAAAAATAAAAGATTCCTGACACTACCTGTGCAGTGCCCACGGGTTATTTTTGGTCGAGATTAAGAGTAACTGAATTCCCACTATATAAAGGCTTTGTGCAGCATTCCGCCTCGTGAGACGGCAGATAAAAGAAAACGGTAAATCGACCCTGCTTTGTGCAGGGTTTACGGAATATTTTAGCTGAGATCCCATATTAACATGTAAAATAATAAAATAATAATTTATGCAGGATTTCAATTTTTGGATATATTTATAAGTAAAAAAGTCATATTGCTTTTAAATTGTGTAACAAAATCTAACACACCAGTAATTAACATGACCAGATCCGTAATCTGTTATGGGTTTGTGCGTACCATATACTTTGCAGACGTAGAAGAGGTCGATTCGTAACTTTTCAAGGGAATTTGGTCGACCGCAAAAACAAGGGCTCCGACTGGAATGTCGCACTTTAAAAAGTCTTGTGTCGCCTGCCTCCTCGTCGGATGGCAAATAAATTTCTTAGAAAATAAAAAGATCTGAGAATATTCTTCGAAGGCGTTATTTCTAATATATGTGACTTTACAAAAGTATTTAAGAAGTTAATTCTATGATAGATTATAATTAAAAAGTAGCATATTCCTCTTTGCTTACTATATCATTTTCGAAACGGTAATACTACTAAAAAAAGCATATAAAATGTGTGCATTGCATGAAGATGTAATGAAGGCATGTACATGTCAGCTGTAGATTAAAAGGTAAAGGGTGTTTATGACCCAGACACGAAAAGAAGAATATTATTAGTCAACAGATAGAAGTGTCTGTCTGAACTGTTAAGTACACTGTATCTCTACCGGCTCTCGACTGCCTCACGACTGCCTCTCTGAAAGTCAAGCAGGTTAGCATTTATACAAGGAGGAAGAATTCATTCCAGTGTAGAGTAGAGCACCATAACAATTACTGTTTCTGCCAGCCATGAAATAAATATCGCTGCCACCAATAGAGATAAAATAGTGGCCGTGGAGGGGGTTTCATGAATATTTCTCTCCAGAAATTGGTTTATGAAATTTGGACAGAGTTGGCATCCTTTAATGCAAGGCATTGTCGAAGGCAAACACAAGCGAAGACGGCAACACAAAGGCTCTGGTCAGACACTATTGAACAGGGGACGGACATGACAATAACGGTACTCTCGAGAGCCACAACCAACAGATCATCCTGGAGGAAGGGGTGGTCTGTTTTTGCTTTTATATACTGATGTGACTGATGATGATGACTGATATTTTAAAGTTATTTTCATGTCATATAGAAGCGCACCTTCATCTATTATTACTTGTAAAGGTCTCTATTAATAAAGACACTTTTCACAAATTACTTCGTAAAATTAAAACTAGAACAATATTTGTTGTAGTTAGGTATGTTGTCCTACGAATTTCTTTTTGAATATGCGTCAAATATTTGATAATAAGATTGCTTTTTGACATTTTAAGCAAATACGCTGAAATACCGAGTTTGTCGCTCCTTCTTTAAAAGTCTTAAATATTTAAATTCTTAATGACTAATTGGCAAAACTCTCATACTATCTTGTATGACTCATAGCATCATATGATGCACATGTGTTACTTGTATTAAATTAGCCCTCTTCATAATAAAAGGTGGTAGGAGGATGACGTAAATAAAAGATAGTTATTGTATAAGGATTCTTAATATGTACATACCGATGAACAAAGGTGGTTATAGGTGTTTATTCTTATCAACTCACATTTCTGTTACTCAACTGCAATGTGAATATATTTATTCTAAAATTGACTTTGTTTTTAAAAACAGAAATAACATCCTTGACGCATCCTCGATCTTCTATCAGTAGTATACATTTCCATTCCCAATAAAAAATCTGGTGATAAAAAACAACTCAAAAACAAACTTCATTGATTTATACTGATAAACACAAGAATTTTGTTAAGACAAATTCATATCTATGCTGGATTTAAGCCTCTAACGAAGGAAATGCTTCTGATTAGAAAGTAAGAATGCTTTGTTTGTTCTACCCGTAAAGGTCTTATTGACCCAGAGGATACAGCTAAGAAAGTAGGCAACATAGTTTTTAACTATGATTTACATTCAATTCGCATGAAAGGGACGAAGTAAAATTTTTTTGTTTTTGTTTTTTGTATATAGTTAATATTGAAAACTTTCTGAAATTTCATTGAGGGAATTGTAAGCATATAACTCATAGAAGCATTCTTTGTGATTTTTTCTTTTTTTTTTAGGTATAACTGTAGCTTTAGAATATGATAGTTTTCAACCGTCAGAGGTAACCTAACATTTCCTGGATAGTGTCATGTAAAAGATTAAAAAATAAAAAATGTAGATTATGACAGCCATAAATATCGTCAAAAATAATTCTGAATATCATCATCTGTTTTGAAATATTTAATCTTAATTATTGTAGATGAAGAATTATTATTTTATTACTAGTTCATTTCAACTTCTTCTTGCTTTTTTTATTGTTCGATAACAACTTTGCTTTCATCTTATTCTTGATGATTTTAATCGAAGAAATTTCAGTATTATTATTAATACTACTACTACTATGGTTATTATTATTATTATTATTATTATTATTATTATTATATAACATGTTTAATTCTATTTTATTATTGTTGCTTTTTTTATGAGACGTTGTCATTTCTTTCTAATTTCGCTTGATAGAATGGAACATGATATACCAGAAAATCCTATCTCAATTCTCAAATGAGTAAAATGTTTTGAAAACAAAACTGACAACATTACCTGTATATTCAGAGCAGAATCAAAATACACAAATCCACAAAACGTAACTGAAAATTCCCAATATTGAAACCTCTTTCCAGCTATCTCGAGGCGTTATCTAAAAGCTGAGGATTTTCGCCATTAACTTACTTACACAAACAATTTCTATAATTTTCTAGCAATCATCTCTTCGACACAAAATATTACAATGCTTAGCAGAAATAGGCCGTACTCGATTTAGTATCAGACTCTTTTTACATTTTCTGAATTACATTTTGTGTGTTTACACACATATCCGTAGATACATTAATAAATAGCCATAATACATATTTTTTTACACAAGTTTATATTTTTCAGCATACAATTCTACATTGTCAAGGGACACGATCTAACATTTCTTTCGCGATCTTATAGTTTAAGAAATATACAGAGAAAAACATCCAACCACCAAAGACTTCTCCGTAATGCGATGTTCAATTAAAATGTTTAAGAAATGCACATTTCGGCCTTCAGAATAATGGCTCCCAAACCTTTTTTTTTCTGGGCTTCATTTTTGGAATGAAACTTTGTTTGTGCCTCACTACATATCAGAAAAAGTATACTTAAAAATAAAAATCATAAGGAAAGTTAAAGAGAAATAACTAGGGAATCGAAGTCAGAACATTATAATTGATAACTCTCTCTTCCAATTTGCTGACTCTCGTTACTATATTCTCAGTAGTTGATATAATGAAAAAATATCACACTGATAAAATCGGTCAATAGTTATTTATAACTTTTTATACTGGGATTAATTAAGTTGTTTCTAAATGTTTGATTGACTTTCAATCATTCAGCCTCACCCGCTAGCTTTTTCCGCCGCACGTATGAGGTTCGCTATACCGTTTGGGAACCACTGTTCTAGAAGGCCATCATCAGGTCTAAAGAAAGGTTTTTGTTATCGGAAAGAGAGGGAAATAAAAATGCAAGTTTCGGTTATAATTATAAAACAACAGGCTTTGGAAACGGTGAGATTTGAAACGTTCAAATTTATATTTACTCGGATTTGTCTGGGCATATAATCTAGCGAAATTAATTTACTTATCTTAAGTTTTTGTTTTTCATTTTTATCCCTTCTATTATTAAGCATCTTATGTAGTGATAATAGGAAGTCTGACAAGAAAGGTCAAATGTTGTAACAATCTGCGAGCAAAATAAACGTTGATGATTTAGCGATTAAAGCACTTTCTTATATACCTTCTGTTAAATTTATTGCCGTATCATGAACGTGAAAAAAAAAACAAAAAACAAAACAAAACAAAACAAAAAACAAAAAACAAAAAAAAAACAAAACAAAAAAACAATTTCTAAGTGATTATTTCTCAAACAATGTAATTGATGCCGATAGGCCTAATAATGGCTTAATGAAAAAAATTACCCACCGATAGGTTCGAGCCTGCATCCCCTTTATATCGAGGATACCACGTTCAAGCTATGTTTGTTTTAGTCGGTGCAAACACGAGTTAAAAATAAAACATAGGAAGAATACAATTGTTTATGGCTGTCGAATATAATTTTAACTTCCTGATTTCCAGAAGTTAATATTTTAATATATTAAATTTTTGAGCACTTAATTTAATTAAATACAATCACATTTTTTCATCGTAAATTTGATAACGTACAACATATGAAATTAATGTCCATTAATATTTTTACACAAGAATCGTTAATTTACAGAAGAGAAGAATAAACCAATTGTATGAAGTTATTTTTAAGGAGCTTTCTCTGAAGATAAGTGTTTTAATAGAAAATGTAAAATTATGAAAATATTTGTATTTAAAAATTTCAGTTTTCAGTATTCTGTGAGAATTACCAAAGAGTTTTATTTCCATAATGGTTTAGTTTATTTTTCGGTGTTATTTGTTGTATGTTAATAGAGTCATATTGTTGAGGATTTAAATTTTTACTAATTGCTAGTGGCACACACAGAGATATGTACACATTTTCTCTTTAACAAATCCCTTTCTCTTTTAATTAAAGTAACAGTTTTAATAGAAATTATAGGTACATTTATTACGGTCTGCAACTAATGCACTGAGTATGATGTTTTGTAAAAGATCTCATTTCTGCTTTTAATTCCTCTAGATTTCTCTTGTGTATTTCATCTGACAAGTATTACAGGTGACAGAGTAAATCCCTCTTTCATATTTTAGCTTATTATTATTTTATTTGGTATTAATTAAGCATCTAAGTATTTGTGAAATAGTTTTAGATATTGTGGATTAAAGATTGTAGGTGCTCTTAAGTAGAATTCGATAATTATTTCAAATTTTATTTTGTTGTTACGCTGAGAATAGATATTTATGAGTTCATTTCTATTAGCTGATTTGGCTAGTTTTAGGTCATTAACAATACGGTTTGACATTAAGTCTAAGAATGGTAATGTGTCGATTGTTTCTTTTTAGTAATTAGATTCTATAGTACGCCCGTTTTTTTACATAGAAGGTCAGATAATGTTAAGAGAAGATATATTGTTAGAGAGTTATTAACATATCGCAAATATGTTGATTGTTTTGGTAAGCCAATCTAGAAAGAACAAGATTCAAAAAAGTCTAAGAAAAGACAGGCTCAAACGACACTGAGAGGCAAACACATTACAAACCCGAATTTTGTTTGTAAAAAAAGTATTATAAAAGGTAAAATAGCATTGGTAGGTGATGCATTTGAAAGTTATATATATATATATATATATATATATATATACACATGTGTGTCTATGTGTGATATGTGTCTTTGCTCTACTTTTGTATATCTTTTGTACTTTGTACGAGCACTTTTTCTTGTGGTTGGTTCCGTTTGGTTTTTTTTTCTTTACTGCGGATTTTTGTTTTGTTCTTATTCCGCGGATTTCTTTTTTTTCTCCCCATTCATCCGACGCCTCAGTGCACCGGATTGTAACGGAATTAGGTTCTGTTTGTTAATGGTTTTTTTTAAAGGTTTATCTTAGTATAAATTTACAACCTAAATACTTACAGAGTCTATTTAGTTATTATTTTGATTATATATATATATATATATATATATATATATATATATAAAACTTTCAAATGCATCACCTACCAATGCTATTTTACCTTTTATAATATTTTTTACATATATATATATACATATATATAAGCGATTTATGCATTACTCTCTAGCAATGAATTGAGTTCTTTCGGTTACTGACTTTTGTATACGCCGCTTATATTTAACACGCTAAAATTTCCCCTTTCTGATTCCATTGCCTATGACTTAGCGACTCCGACTGACACCAAATCGGTCGAGTTTCAATTCCGGCCAGAAACAAGTGGATATCTAGCCCCTCTGATGAGCTGTGATACAGCGAGACAGGCTTGTATGTAGATGACGAATATATATATATATATATATATATATATATATATATATAACTTGAATCTGTACTTAGACAACACTTGAGCACATATAACTGTAAATTGCATATAATTCAAAAATATAACAATAACGTTCATAATGAATGAAACTGACAGACACCGATCGATATTTGTGTGTGAATAAGTGTTTGTGTATGTGTGTTTTAAAAGATAAACGGGAAACATATGTATGATTGTATATATGAAAATGTGGTATCATAATAATTTAACAAGAGTATATATATTGAGTAGCGAGGTGCTAGAAGCCTTTCTTCTGTGAGAAAGAGGTTGCTGGTTGGATATAGTTCATTTGTCACAGAAAGAAACGAATGCGGAACGGGACAGGGGAAATGAAATCATTGGCATTATATATATATATATATATATATATATATATATATATATATATATGTAATTAAATATTTTAAAAATTAATATTTTTTACATCGAGACACGGAAATTTGTATGTTACGATATTTTTACCTCGTCATCAGGTTATGTTAGATCATTGTTGTGAAAATGATTTTTATTTCAATATAAGAAACAATATGTTTGTTATATATGGATGCGGGAAGACAGAAAAAATTATGTGTGTGTTCAATTTAACTAATAAGAATCACTTTAAATTTGAAAAAGTTTATATGTTTGGGGAATACACGATTTCTTCTTTAATCTTAACGACAAAATTGTCAGCGTATTCAAAGCCCCTGTCTAGACTCCATTTCTGTTTATGTGTGCATGATTGCTATAAAATTTGTTTGTTTTAATTTTCTCTGTATTTCAACATTTTCTAACAAAAGAGATAATAGAAATAAAAGAAAGAAAACATTTTAAATTTTTGATTTAACTTAAAGAGACCTTTGAATTTAATTATACTATTTTTATTTTGATGTATTTTATTCTAATTTTTTTAAATATAAATAAAAATCTCGAAACAGAAATTTCCGTGTCGCAATGTAAACTATATCAATTTTAAATAAAAAAAATAATTGTATTATGCTCTACAATATTTGTTGTATTGAGTAATTTTATAAAAATAAAAAAAAATACCAGAGAAATGGGAATCGCAAAAACTTTTTGATTTTTTCACCTGGATTTATATAACGTAGCCACTTGGTATACAATCCAGGTAAATTCCGATAGAAACGAACTCAAGATACCTCAATGTCAAACTCATTTATTTAATTTAACAGAGTAATATAATTTATAAAAGACTTTAGATTATTACAATGGCTAATACATATTTCACCACGTCCTGATGTTATTATCGCGGCTCGTCAGACCCAAATTGTACAACAGTTGCTTTTCAAAATATCCTCTACCAAAATTTCTTTTCTTTTATTCTGTTTTACATAGACGCTCACATATCCATACTAGAATAGACATTTGTAACGGCTATTTACGAAAAGGTTTTTTTGATATTTTTATTTTTTGTTTTTATTTTTTATTTTTAAATATTTTTATTATATATATATATATATATATGCATGTGTGTATGTGTGTGTGTGTGTGTGTGTGTAAGATTAATTTGTATTTTACCTGCAATCCTTCATTTATACACGTTTCATTAAAGACAAGGAACTGCGGTTAAGTTTATTAATGTTTCTTGCCAAGGCTCAGTGTAAATGACTTGGGAGACCATACTGACAAAATAGCCAACGAAGAAGAAGTGGAAATAAATGGTAAATTCATAATCAGAACGCAAAGCGACCTCGGAGAAAAATAGGTCGACTGGTGCACGGCCAATAACTTTATTTTAAGAACATCCAAGACGATTACAGACAGCAAATCTCAAGAGAACAAGCTAAAAACCAAATTGACTGCATAAAAACCAACAAGAGATTCAGGGATGCATTTATTTATTTCAAAACCTGTCCAAGTCAAAACTACGGAGGTGACCACCTTCCCGTTATATGTAAATTAAGAATGAAACTATAGAAACTGAAGAAGCCTACCACAACATCCAAATTGCAATTACAACAGGCATCTGAAGAACTGAAGGAGAAATATGTAAATAGTGTTAAAAGAAAATACGAGGAACAAAATGAAACTAGGAATGGGACATACTGAGAGAAGCTTTAGTAAACTCAGCAAATGACATCATTCCAAAGCAAAATGGATTTAGAAGAAAAAAAAAAGCGGATCGAAATGAGTTTCTCCACATGAAGCAAAGAAGAAGAGAAGACGATGCCAAGAATACAGGAAAGTACACAAAAAAAAATACGGAACAAATGCAGACAGGGTAAAGAAAAATGAACCAACGAAAAATGTGTAGAAATACTGAGATTGAGTTTCACAAATATATGCGCTGTTAAAATAATTTAAATTTTTTAAAAGTTCATCTATCGTAGCTATGATGTTATTACAAACGGGCATCCCAATAAAAAGGAACTAACTAAAGATAGTAGAAATGCAATATGGCATCAAATCTATTTTAAAACGTTGCTGATGATAAGGAATGAATTTTAAATAAAAATAATTATAACAAAGCGCGTCTATGCGTGTTTTTTTAAAAATCGTCCTAACGATCACATTTACAATAAGTTTGTCTTTCCAATTCACACCTGTAGATTATTGCAAAGGATATCTAAAGTACTTGTTTAAGGAAAAACTACGGCACCTTCCTTGATGAATTTCAGCTAAACATCAATAATCTTGTTATAGAACGAGAAAAGATTATAATAAAATTATATAGCCATATATGTCTATATTGTACAACAAAACATGCTTGAATGAATATATGCTGCCTATATATATATATATATATATATAGCCATTCTAAACGTCCATGCAAACAAGTGCATGGGTACATGTGTGCGAACCGTCATATGAAAATATTGCACCAATGTGCATATATAGAAAAGGAAAATCAAGAAGTATAAGCCGTCTATTTTTGATATCCACTGACGAATGAAAGCACGTATCGACGATGCTTTAGTGTAGAGATGCTGACGGTAACATGATTTAACTCAGTGATAAATCTTTTACTTTTATTATATATATATATATATATATATATATATATGACTTTGAAGAAGTAATTCCTAACGTGCGTGAAAACCCTAGACTTCCTAACTTGATGATGAAATTTTAGGTGAGCTTTCTCCAGGCAAGCGTGGTTCACAGCGGGAACTGACGTGCTGCCGATCAATTAGTCTTTGTTGGTAGTCCAAAGTTTGATTTCTGGAGTACTAAATGATACAATTCTTCTTTTGTTTCCCTACATAGTTTTTGTAGGTATATACCCCACAAAAATGAGCAGCGTATGCAACTGAGAACATTGACATAGTGAGATTTCAACTCTTATACGACAAGCAGAGAATGGTCCTAGCAAGTAAATCAATTGTGTAAACATTGTCTAACCAGCAAATCGTAAGTCCATTTCCGCACACACAAGGCTGCTACATAGACGCACTGTTTGTTTTCAGAAATATTATCAGATTTCTATTTGTTTAGAGGTGTTCGCTTTCATTAGATAATTTCTCAATCGTTGTTAAACTACTGCTATTTCTCATTTTTTTCAAGGTAAAACCACCTTGTTTATTTTGATTCGTTTCCTTCATTCATTGTTTTATTAGTGTTGCATGTCGTCCTGTTTACAGTACTGTTTGCTTCGCTTATTTGATTTTATCTGTAATGCAATCAAAATCACATTTCAGTTAAAAATCTACGAGAATATGCATGAGAATATGCATGAAGCCAATCAGGTGAATCATTTTCATATTGCCTTCTCGTCATTATTTTGGCGAACAAATGAATAAACAGTTTACAGTTAACCAATTACAAACGCTTCATACTATCTGGCGTTCGTAATCCCTTGTATCGAAGTTCGTATGTCGTATGTGTTAGTTGTTCGGAAAGTCATGAAAAAGTTTAGATATAATTGCTTTTCCACGCTTTCAGTATTTCATATAAAATGTTGTCATGTTTTATTTCGTTATTGAAAAAGTTTTTCAACACGTCACCAAAAGTCAGTGGTGTCGTCTGGAGAAGGATCTGTTTTACTAACATTATTTTAATTGTTTTTTTTACGTGTTAAGTTCACTGTTTGGTTTTGGGTTATATTCTTTCATTTCCATTTCTTAAACTTTTTTAAAATGTATTTTTTAATTTCTTTTTTCAAAACTTATTACGTCTTCTACTCTTCATCTAAATTTTCGTATTATTTACTGCTTGTGTTTAACCTAGATTGTCTTTTATTTACTGTTCTTGCTTTTTTATTTTTCTTATTTTCTTTAACGTCTTTTAATGCTTGTACGTATTGTTCTTTTGTTCATTTCTTTCTTTTTTACGAGGATGTTTTATTATAATTACATCTGTCTCTATAGTTTCGTTTCTTTTTAATTTGGCCAGTGCAGATTTTATTCATTTGTTTTTTCTGGTACTAACTCTTTTCTATTTATTTATTTACATGTCTTTTTAGTTGGTCGACATTTTATACTTGTTTTTTTTTTTGTTATTTTCTTTATCTTTTTCCTTTTAGCTTTGTTATAAATTTCCTTTTACTTTTACTGCCCAGTCAGTCATGTCTTGAAAGAGACATGATCGCCCAAGCGTGTATCACGTATGGCACTTGACTGACTTGTTGGGAGTCTTCATCATTTACACATTTTTCTTCTTTTCCTTGTTATTTTTTGCTTTTCGATCTTTTTTGGTGTCTTTTTTCTTGTTGTTTGTTTTGTTTTTTATCGACATGACTTCATTTTCTTTTCATTCTTCTTTCAACTTCCTTTGTTTTTTCTTTTCATTCTTTTTTTATCTCTTCTGATTTTTGGTCGTCTCTGTTTCTTTTTCGTTTTCATGCTTTCTGTTCATCTTCTTTTTGTCTATTTCCTCTACTTCATATATTTTACGTTGTTCATCTGCCTCTCCTTGTTAGACCAATTGGATTGGGGGTACTTTTCTTCTTTTTCTTCTTCTTCTTTTTCTATTTTCTCGCTTTATCCCTTTTTTGCACTTTTCTGTTTGTGTTGTTATTTTCTTGTTTTTCCTCCTTTTATGTTTTCTCTTTATCTTTTTCCCTATTTTCTTCGTCTATCTCTTTTTGTTTTCTTCCTTTTTTCCTTTTATTCATCAATTTTGCATTTCTGGTAAACTTAATATTTTAATTTGTTTTCACTGCTTCATGTTTTTTATTCAACCTGTTTCACTTCTCGCTGTGTATTGTTGTTTCTTTTTTCGATTTCTTCTTCATTTGGCTATTTTGTTATTTTTTCTTGTTCTTCTACTTACGTTGTCTTGTAAATATTCATCTTACGTCTTTATAGTCTGTTTTCATTTTAAGTTTTTCTTGTATAGATTCATTCATTTTCTTTTTTTAATAGAGGATATTACGATTTCTGTTGACCTAATTGTGATTTTAAGGTAAAAGTACTTAACTTTTTTCTTTAATTGCTTTTGTTTTTTAGTATTTGAAATATTTTGCTTTTTTCGCAAAATTTACTATGCAATTTTAAGTTAAGACTTCATTTTTAAAACTATAATGCGATTTAATTTTAGAGTAATAAAATTTACAAACTATATTAGTTTGTAATAAAAGATGTCAGTGTAACTGTCCATATTGTCTCTATCTACAAACGCTGTCTGACAATATTGGACATCGTTCTTTCACAAATGTAACAAATATTAAACAATATATATGTGTGTAGTGGCCGAAACACTAGAACGTTTTTGTTCCGACATGCAACATCTAGGTTCAAATCTCGTAAAAGGAGACCTGACAATGAGTTAACTTCTTGATAACAGGAACCTGAGGAGGCGATGCTAGTGTTTAGTACTGTTTGTAAGCACGAGAAAACCATACCACAGGTTAAAATAAACCATGTTATTGAAACCAAGAAGACGAAACTATTGTTGGTTGGGCTGGCATGACGACCTATGACATCGTACCTGAGAGTTGAATGCACTGATCACACTGGAAACTTCAAGTAATGCTTAATTAACATTGTTGTAATATAAACGACTGGTTGAGGCTGGGAATGTTGAGGTAACACAGATGTCCCTACTGCAGGCATATTCAACAGGGCTTAATCATGTAACCCATATATATATATATATATATATATATATATATATATGTGTGTGTGTGTGTGTGTGTGTGTGTGTGTGTGTGTGTGTGTGTGTGCATACCCTGTTATTTAAATTAATTATATGAATAAAAAAAATATAAATGCCTAAATAGGAAAGAACATTTTTTACACTCAAAAACCTTTAAATCCAATAAAGAAAAGCTAAAACCTTTAAATAACAACTAACAAAAAGTCACGTCAATATAAAAACTAAATTGTTCGGTTATTTGTTCGCAGTAATTGGCGTCAAATTCTGAAAATTTGTTACTATTGTCTTCCTTGGCAGAAAATTCACTTGTCATGGTGTCAAGGAGTTTGTTTACTTCGGCCCTAGCCAAAAAGTACCCTTAGTACTGATATTTGTTTAGGCACTCATTCTAATTCCAAAGTAGTTTCAGTACATGCACTCAAATAATATTTGTTTTGCTTTATTTTTATCTTATATCAATTTAGTTAATTTAGTTAGTTGGAAAGTTAAGAGAATTATCAGTTATTAAAAAGCAACCTCTCTCGGAAGCGATAGGGAGAGATGTTATTTAACATGTTGCAGTGTAAAAAAGAGACACGCACACAAATACCCCCCCCATATATATATATATATATATATATATATATATATATATATATATATATTCCCGGTGAATAGTGGCTGACCACAACTAAACGTTTGCTGAGTTTCCACGTAGTCATAAGCTAGGTGAGATATTAAGGCGTATAATGTGTTATTGGGATCCTTTTTCTTCGTTGTTTTGTGTGGCATACTTCTTTAAGAGATGCTTACTCTCTCTCTCTCTCTCTCTCCCTATATATATATATATATATATATATAAAGAGAGAGAGAGAGAGGGAACAGAATGAAAGTTTGCTCTCACGAATGACGAGATCATGATGGTGTACTCACAAGACTTCGAAATTGGTATGAACCTGCTCAGTTATGGGACACACATATGAGCATTAATTATATATATATATATATATATATATATATTACCGGCCATAATTATTAGGACACCCTAGTCTTTTTTAAAAGAAATGATATATTTAATACTATTTTTGCTACTTATTACCAAATGAAAATAGAATGGCTCTTTTGTCATTATTGCTTTGCAAAATTTTACAAGACAAGGATGCAAAAATTTACTAGTCCGAATCACCCAAAATTTATTTCATTCTGTCATGGATGAAACTATAATATAGATAATTATTAAATATTTATAAATTCATTTCATGCACATGTTATTGTGCAATATTATCTTATATTGAAACCCATTCCTTCCCCCTAAATACACCTCTTCAAACAGCTCAAAATCTTAACCTTAAAAAAGTAATTTAACTCCTTTAGTTGTTTATCTTTATAAAATATTAACTCTTTTACCAAATCCCTTTTTTCCTTTGTTAACGCGCACACATGTATGTATGTGTGTGTATGTATATATATATATATATATATATATATATATATATATATATATATATATGTCCTGTAATGGATAAACTTAATTAAAATTTTAAGATATTAAATTTAAATCTATTCTGCCCCCTCCTAAATATACCGTTTCAAACCCCTGTCACCATTCAATAGCCTCTACCATTTGATATTTGATACCCCGTCTATCTCTTGTCTCTACACCATGTAACCTCGCCACTACCAGCTCTGTCCTGTTTTACTTTGTGACCGTTGTTAACCTGGCCCCTTCCCCACTTTACCCTAGGGCCTTCGCCATTTGGAACAAAACAATGTCGCTGACGTGACGTGGAATCTCTGTTAGAGATCCTATGTCGAAATGTACATCCGACACTTTTTGAATTTTGAAAATTTTCTCTAATTTATATTGGCTCTGTATTCTTAATACATTGAGCTCTCTGCCTGCATCACTTTTTAATGCTAAATTTTTAAAAATATTAATTATAATCAGGTTCTTGGAATTTACCTTCCTACTCTTCCACTTCGGATTAAAGAAAAACATATATATATATATATATATATATATATATAGGAAATGGATTAAATGTTACTCATGCTTGAGTCGGGGCTCTATTTTTATTATTAAACAGTATATTTATTTATTTACATCTACCAGCCTGAATATTAGAAAAATGTCTAGTTGAATTCCTCGCATTCAATTACGCACAAATACTCTTGGGAAATGTAATAATCTGTCTCGCCTCTCCAGTTATAGGTTAAATAGTAGGGCAGATTGATTTCTATAGCCTTGGCTGGTAGCCAGTCTGCCGTAGAAAGCAGTGGCAACCTACTACGGAATAAACTTCTGCCCAGTCAGTCATGTCACTTTTCAGACATAATCGCACAAAGCGTGTATCAAGTACGGCATTTAACTGACTGAATGGCTGTTTAGACAAATATACGCAACCTCCGGTAAGATTAGAACCTTACTTCTCTTTATCTTATTTTTCTTCTTCAAGTAAATTTCTTTTTTCTGTTTCTTTCATTCTTCTTCTTCTTCTTCTTCTTCTTCTTCTTCTTCTTCTTCTTCTTCTTCTTCTTTTCTTCTTCTGCTTTTTTGTCGTCGTCTTCTTTTTCTCATTATTAGTTCTTTTTTATTCAATTTCTTTTATTTCATTTACTGTTTTCTTTGTCGTTAATTTCTTCTTCCTGTACCATATTTTATTTATTTATTTATTTATTTACTTATTTATTTTAATCACATCACCACAAGCAAGGCGGTAAGGCCACTGGTGTGCAGGGGGCTACGTAAGAGTGAATAGATTGGAAAAGAGAAAGCCGGAAACCACATCCTAAACAGGGAACAAGGGATGAGCCTCTGCACCTGTTCAATAGACGTGAGTGGAGTGTGAACCGGGCGATAGTTCAGTCTGTCTACTCCAATTGAAAAAAAATTAACAAAAGAGAAATGTGGAAAGATTGGAAAAGAGAAAGCCGGAAACCATCTCCTAAACAGGAAACGAGGGATGAGCCTCTTCATCTGTTCAATAGACGTGGGTGGAGTGTGAACCGGGCGATAGTTCAGTCTATCTACTCCAATTGAAAAAAAAAAAAGCAAAAAGTGAAAAAATTGAAAAGAAAACCGGAAACCACATCCTAAACAGGGAATAAGGGATGAGCCTCTACACCTGTTCAATAGACGTGGGTGGAGAGTGAACCGGGCGATAGTTCAGTCTATCTATTTTTCCTTATTCTTTTCTTCTTCTTCATTTTAATTTTTCTTGCGCAATTAATTCTATTTTCTCTTCAATCAATTTTTCTTCTTCGAGACCATTCCTCTTTATTTCGTTCTACTTTTTCTTCTAATTCTTCTTTTTTCTTCTTTTTTATATCTTAATTTTACTCCTTGTTTTTCTTTTCCAATTCATTCTATTTCCTCTCTTCACGCATTGTTTTCATATTCTAGTTTATGTATTCTTCCTGATTATTTTATTTTTCTTCTTCATTTTACTCCATGTTTTTCTTTCTCAGTTTTTCTATTTCAATGCTTTTCTTCTTCATGGTTCTTCATTTATTCGTTTTCTTTTTCATTTTAATCCTTGTTTTTCGTTTTTAATTTATTCTGTTTCTAATGTTCAACTTGGGCTTATTCGTCTTGTACAATTATTCTTCCTGTTTCTTTAATTTTTTAATTTTTCTTCTTTTTCATTTTACAAAAAGATTATTTTTTTCAAGTGATTTCGTTTCTTCTCTTTATGCTGTTTTCTTTTTAATTACTTTTTTGTTCACTTTCTTGTTTACCTTCGACCTCAATTTGGTTTTCTTCTTGATTTTTCTTTTCAGTTTTTTCCATTACTTCTCTTCACTCTGATTTCTACTCGTCCTGTAAAATTTCTTTCTCCATTTATTTTCTTCTTTCTTTATTTTTCGTCATTTTACTCCATTTTTTAAAGTTCTTCTATTTTTCAATTCACCAGGTCTTCTTTCGTCTTATTCATTTTTTTGCTTTTGTTTCTTCCATTAATTTTCTTCTTCATCTCTTTTATTTTACAGCAAGATTTTCAATTTCATTTCATTCTTATTCTTCACGCTCTGTTTTCTAGTTCATTTCTTTTTCTTTATTTCTTATTCTTCATTTTTTGTTATATTTATTCTATTTCCTCTATTCAACCGTTTGTGTTCTGGTTAAATTCTTCATACTGTTTCTCTTTTTTTCTTCTTCATATTAAGATTTATTTTATTTTTCAATTTATTCTAGTTCTTCTCTCACGTTGGTTTTCTTCTATTTTATTTATTCTTCTCAAATTTATTCTTTATTTTTCTTTCTCAATTTTTTTATTTCTCTTCTTCACCCTGTATTTTCCTTCAATTTTTTTCTTCTTCCTGTTCATTCTATTTGTTGGTGTTGTTATCTTTTTTCTTACTCGTATTTCTCATTTTATTTGATTATCAAATTTTCCTACTTCTTCTATTCATCATGTTTTTACAATTTTTCTACTCCTATTTTTATTCTTGTTCAATTTCCTCAATTTCTTTCCTTTTTTTGTTTTCGTTCTTATTATTCAATATGATCTTTTTTCTTCCTGTTCATTTAGCAATTATTCTGCATTTTTATTCCTTTTTGATCCTGTTCTTGTTTTGAAATTCATTGAAACCCTCATTATTCAGTTGATTTAATATGTTCGTTTTGGCTGTTTCACTGAAACACAAACAGTTCCACATTATGAGAAAATGACCAACATTGAGGCTACTGTAAATTGGTGTGCGGATTTGGTAACTCCTCTAACTCTCAACCCTGCACCGTTCTTTGGACTAATCAACTCGAAGGTCACGTTGATTTATTGAACAGTTGTCAATTCTTAAAAGCTTTCTAGAAGGCGCTTGTCACGTGGAGATGTGATCGACAATTTAGATGTCAGGTTAGAGTTATATGAAATTATAACTTTCGACTTAGTCGGCACTGGTAACGTCACTGGCCGGGGACATCACCCCTTTTTTATGTTGTGTCAAAGATTCTATGTTCAAGGTACAGTCTTTCAACATCTAATGCCGTTTAAAGAAATCCTTACACAACTTTTCTGTGCATAACTTTATAACGATTGTTATAAATTTAATGTCGAAAAGCTGTCCCGAAAAAGGATTTCACAACACAAAATCCTAATGCACTTTGTTGATTTACCAAAATATCAAAGAAAATGTGCAAAACTGACAAGAACAGGAGTGACAATATGGGAATATAGAGAAATAGTCATTGTGAGAAAAGTGGATGTGCGTTGCAATGCAATGGATATTGGCTTGGAACGAGAAATCAGAGAGCCGAGTTCGAATTCCAGTTGAATTCGTTGCATTCACTTAGGCGCAAATACCCTTAGGAAAGGTATTAATCCCTCACTTTCCTCCAGATATAGATAAAATAACAAAACTGATTGGTTTCTATAGCCTTGTTTGGCAACCAGTCTACTACAGAAAGTAATGGCGGCCTACTGTAGGAAAATCTTTTGCCTAGTCATTGATCGAAAGAAACATGACCGCCAAAGCATATATCACGTATGGCACTTAACTGACTGACTGAGTAAAATGGAAAAGAAGCCCCATGGAAAGATATTGGACTGAAGACTTACAAAACACCCAATTCATTGACCACAGCAGACCGCTATAATACCAAGAAAACACGCAGAAAAAAAAATATTAAAAGAACATTTTAAATTGATGCAAAAAACCTTCAAAATTAAAACTTATAGGGACGAAAACGTTGACTGCGCCAATAGAAATTGGCTGTTTTTTTTTTATTGCTGCTTGTCAAATTATCATGAAACCGAAAATATTTCGGAATGTAGGGAGTCATTTACAGTACTTGTTTCTTTGTCTAAGAACTGACCGGATTTAATACTGCTTAACTTCGGTGGCCAAACAAGAACCGATATTTTCAACGTGATTTGCCCTTGAAATATCGATAGAAAGGATTAAACAATATTTTGTTTGATTGGATGAAGGTGAATGGCAAAGCAACAGATTAAGAATTTCATCAGCATCCAGGATAGGATTTAAAAGACCAAGATTTTTTTCGTTTTAAATAAATGCAGCAGAACATAAAAAAAAGAATTCAGTGAAAGCAGCCGTGGAAAATGTTTAAGAATAAAATAATGGAAATAAAAAAGTGTCTTTATGCGGAGAATTTAAAAGCAAAAATTAAAAATATCGCATTTCGTGGACATAATTATAAAGAGGATATCTGAAAGTTGAAACGAATTCTTCTATCATATATACATTCAAAGGTCTTAATTTTATACAAAACAAAAATCGATAAATTCCATATATTAGAAAATGACAACAACGCAAAGCAAATATTCTAAAATTAAAAAAAAATGATAGATTCGGAGTTTTGGTGTTTCAATCTGACCAATTCGATCAATTAGAATACAACTCTGATAACAATCGTAAAATCGGAAAAAGAAAGTTGTGCCAAGACATTAACGGCCATATCAGACGATCCCAAAAGAAGAAAAAAATAAGTATTTTATAGCGTCTTGTTATCATTCAACATAAAAACATAAGATATCTATTGTGAATATTCCAAACTATGAAAGAATAATCACTATTAATGTTAGGAAAATTGTGAAGGGTTTTAAGGAGCTGAAAGATTTTAGAAATAACAATATTAATAAAATAAGCTGAAATACCGAGGGATTATAGAATCATTCAGGTGACTCACTGTTGACTGATTTGTCTTTTTGCGGTAAATCTACAAAAACTGAAATAGACGCAATACAATGATATTCATTTTTCAGCAGGTTTAATACAAGTTTACAGCGCGTCGGTTCTAAGAAAACTAAAATTTCTACTCGGATGTATTATTGGCGGACACAATCTTAACATAAAATATGCAGATGAGACGATGTTGGCAACATACATATAAAGGTAACTGTTGAAACTCCAACAGACTGTAACAATGGGAATCGAACGGAAATAACTAGACATCAAAGGAGAATGTATGTTTGTCAGTAAAATGTGAACTCCGACTTTGAGATGTGGAAATCGAGTAATTATGAAAATTTTAATATCGGAGAAGTGTTTTAACAGGGGACGGTGAATGTGACATCAAAATCCGAGGATGTATTGGGATAAAGAAAGTGCCTTTCAAAAGCTGATCAAAGTATTAAGAAACGGGAAAACTTTGTTAAAAAAAAGGTAATTGTGTTGAACTGGTATGTCATATAGTTTCTCCGAAATTCTGGATAATCTTCCCCAAGCTGATGAAGAAACTTGATTGAACAGAAATGTGTTTCTTCAAAAGCGGACACTGAGACTGAAAAAGTGAGTAGCGAGATGGTTACAATTACATCCAGCATGCGTTTAACTTTTTAGGACACGTAAAGAAGAAAGAGGACTTGGAGACTTTGCTACTCACGGGATATATTAAAGGCAAGAAATATATACTGGCAGAATAAGTTTAAAAGCTACAAAGAACAGGAAGTTTTGGAGAACCATGATCACTCACGACCTGAAGGGATACAACACTTAGACAAAGCAAACTGTTGTCATTTTTTACATATTTCTACTGATCTGTAAATTATTTAATCAAATAATAATACTGATATTAATGCTGTAATATCTCGGTACAACAACTTATTTTTTGGTTGAATCAAAAGTAGAACAAGGAGGTGGACTTTTCTCGAAGGTTTCTGTTCTACATCTTATCAAATACTTCTTTATCCCTCTATTGATTGTTTATGAGTAAACATAACCCTATCAAACATTGTTAAGTCTTTAGAATTCTTCTTTATTTGAACCAAATATGCCGTCAATTTCAACTTATACCTTGGAAATCTGCCAACAGACTCTGATACAATTTATATATAAATTTTGAACCAAATAAAAATACCCAGCCTACATAACTCCCTATATAATTACGCACACCAATACTCCATCTAGTCAAATTGAGAATCTATGGTTGTTAAGGTTTGATATAGTCTCAGAAACTGTTCTGATGGCAAACAGCTGGACAGTGTCTTTATTACTCATGGGAAGTACAAATTATATAATCAATAAACATAGAGAACAACTTCATGACAAGTAGATATTCTCATGTTGACCATTAGGAATTTTTATTTGTTAACCTGCTACTGTTGATACTTACAGTTTGTACTCCTTTGATGACAATGAAGACAAAGTAGCTATCAATTCACTATTTGCCAACAAGGAGAATCGAATAAAGGCAATAACAAACATTCAAGTTGGAACAAAATTCTGTTCGATTTTATCGTGTACATTACATATGAAGATACTCATGATTATAGAAATATTTGATTATCAATATGACCGCCATTGTTTTTCTATTTGTCATGTATATAGATGTTAGGTTTGTAAAATTCTTTAACTTTTGATATAACATACGATACCAAAATCGTGTTCAACCTCCTCTTCTGAAGTTAACCTTTGACCTTTATACAATTTTGTAGAAACCCCTAAACAAGTGATAATCGGAAAGTGCAAGAAGAATATGAAGAATGAAGTAATTTTTTCTAACCTAGATCTTCTATAAGATTTTTCCTCAATCGTTCTGTGTGGGTTTTTGCATTATTTTGAGGGAGGATTACTCCCTTTTTGTTGATTAAGAATGCATATTTTCTGTCCAAAGCTGCTTTCAAACGACAAAGTTGTTGACAGTAGAGATCAGTTTGTATAGTTTATTGTATAACAGTTCATAATTAATGCGTACTTAAAAATCTCACCATTCTCTTAATATGATCTTTTTGAATGAAATTCTCTCGGTTGCTGAGCTGGTTGATTTCTTCAATTGATTCACTGACGATAGCATTTAACATTATTGTTAAGGATCCATTTCTCATCGCCAGTAATAATCATGTCCAAGAAGGAGACTTGAAGTTTTTTCCTGTAAAAAAACGATTCCCAACAGTCAAGACATTGTTGGCGATCTCTGAAGTCAGGTTGTGCGGGACCCATTTTTAACCACTGAAACTATTACAATTTTTCAATTTGTGTAGGACTCTCGTATCATTAACATTAAATTTATCACAAATTCTCTAGCAAGATTAGTTGTAGTAAAAATTTCAAAATATGCTGAATCTAGTTCTTTTGGACGATTCACATTTTGAAACGGGAAAATCCCAAATTGAAATTTGTTTTACTCAAGGCATCGACCCCATAGGCTCGCTGGATGCCTTTTGCTATTACACCAGCGAATTTATGAAACTCATATAGCATAAAATTTCAAATATGTTATTTAATTGTATAGAACATAAGTGCAAGTTCCGAACTATAATATAAATAAAATTATTATCATCTGAAAGAAAATAAATAAATTACTCATAGTAGCTTTATTAAAGTGGCAATATTTTAATAAATTTCGTTCAACATATACATACAAAAATCGGACAAAACTTTTGTTCCTATCTGATAGTCATATACTGTCCAACTTAAATATAAAGCTTCTGCTATAGACAATAAACACACCACAAGAAAATATTTCGAGAATGAAATATGAACAAAACTACTACCACAAAGAAAATTTCCGAAGCAAGGTGTGGAAACAACTACTTAAGCGACATGGAAAAGACTGCGTGAAAATATTAAATAAATTGATAAAGACAAAAAGTCATACCAAACCTGAGGAATTCGTCTTCAAACAATAAGTCCACAACGAAATATGTTAATAGAATGTTGTAATAGATTATTATAAAAAATTAAATAATCGAAACGATTCCACATTCTATGGGGACAAATGTTGGCAAGATGCATATAACATCAAAGGCAACCTTGCCTATGACAACAAGACACCAGCCTTAGTATTAAAAACGATAAAGACAGATATCTAAAGTACAAAAATATATAATCCTATTGAAAGACTCACCTTGTAAATTCCGTATAGAAAAATTAAAATACAAAGAAATGAAAGTAGTAAGTGAATAAATATAAAGAGAGCAATTAAAAATAAAACTAAAAAGTTATGAATAATTTCTTTAAAAATGCACAAATTGCCAAATAATTAAAGGGAAGCCTAATAAAAGATGGAATAAAAGAGAGAAAAACGCTGAGATAAATATATTCATCCTAAAAGAACAAACGCCTAAAAATCCATCTAGAAAGCACCAGTATATGAGTGATATTGTTTGTAGGTGCATTTTAAGTCAGACAAGAAACAATATCAGCAGCTTTAAATGTGTCTAAAGAAACGTTCAAGAATGCATGACTCGTGGCATAAACACCTTAATCTAAAAATCCACCAGAAAAGGAAACCAGACGAATGCAATGAAAGAAAGAAATAGGCGCCATGACAAAGTGTGTTTAAATCTTCATTGGTCTTTTTGCCGAATGTATGGATTCCAAACTTTCGACAAATGGTACAAACATAAACCGGAAGAGGTACTAAAAAAGGAGCATGTAAAACCTTTTTGTAACTTCCCAGTTCAGACTGAGTGATATTGAACACACTAGACCAGATATAAGACTGATAATAAAGTTGTCATGACTGTCTGCAAGATGTGGAGATCATTTCATTGCAGGTAAAGAATTTGAAAATAATATGAACCAAACAGATTTGAGGATAGATTTTGAGAGAATGTGGTTGTGTTAATTGTCATCAGAGCCCTTGGATCGATGCTAAAGCACCTCTCAAAAAACCTTGATGTCATCGAATGGAATCACACCTAGCATATATCATTCAAAAAGTGCTTACTGTCTGGGGTCTTGAGAATTGACAGCATCATTTAAAATTATATCTGCTGTTTGAAACCACCGCCGTGCAAATTTAATTATTAATAATTAGTACCTGGCGCCACTTTGTTCGCGAGCCTCTCTTTTTCACTCAATAATAATATTAGATATCCTGAAACACCAATAACAACAATATTCAAAATATACCATAAAAATAATAATCAACATTATAATTTCAGCACAAAGGAATGCGTTTATTAATATTTTTATTTTTTAACTAGCAGTACAGCCCGGCGTTGATCGGGTGTAATAAAGGCTTTAAAACTAATCCATGGTTCTGGAGCTCAGACTCAACCTAAAGAATATTTGTGTGAAGTTTGTTGAGAATTGGATAAAAATTGTGGATTTGTATAAAGGACATACAGACAGATAAACTGACACACACACAAACATATTGCCTTATATATATATATATATATATATATATATATATATATATATAATAATAACTACTTAGACTCTGTAAGAATGCACACTATTATTATAAGCTCTGGGTTTTCCTATTGAGCACTTTAAACCTTATTACAATGGAACAAATAATCTTAGATTGTTCACTAAAGGATATCCCCATACCAAAAAAACATTTTTACGAGTTACAATTACTGCAGAAAATCGAAGCTTTTTTATCTAGGTTAAGATGGAGAGCATTTTTTTCTTACATAATATTGACAATCGCGAAAAGTTTAACGATTATGGATTTAAAACATATAAACATCCCCCGTATTGTAAAGAACATAGAATATTTCGAAAAAGATTTGATAGGTTTAATTAGAAGAATTAAATATAGAAAAATTAATCAAAATAATTACCAACGACACTTAAGTAAAACTTTAAACTTATACAGTAAAGATAATAATATTTCTATAAAAGGCGATAAATCAAATAACATATATAAAATGTCCAAATCCCAATACAACAGAGAATTGAAAAATACTGTAACTAAGCACTATAAGAAAATATCACCCGACATAATATCAAATTTGAATAAAGAGGCTATTGCATTGGTTGCTAAGTTTAAGCTGCTCAATAGGGTCGAAAAATTATCTCTAAAAAATAGTTTCTTAACTATTAAAGACCATAAAGAATCATTCCCCAATCACCCTGAATTTAGACTGCTTAATCCTACTAAAACTGAACTGGGAAAGATTAGTAAAGTTATCATTCAAAGAATTTGTGATAATTTAAGAATGTTTTTAAATATTAACCAGTGGAAGTCTAAAGGTGATTGCATTAAGTGGTTCAAAAGTTTGAAAAGTTATAAAAAATCTGCCTTCATTAAATATGATATAAAAGATTTTTATCCGTCTATAACTGCTAAACTGCTCACAGAGGCTTTAAACTTAGCCAAAGAATACAATGATATTTCGACAGCGGAATTAGAATTAATTTGACATTGCCGTAAAACCCTCCCATATTATAATGATGAAATATGGATAAAAAAACTGATGCCCAAGGATTTGATAATCCTAGGGGGGCATATGATGGTGCGTAGTCGCGGAGCTCATCGGTTGCTTCCTACTCCATAAACTGAATAAAATCATTGACTTCCATAATCATGGACTATACCGTGATGATGGTCTCATTATGGTACATCACTGTACATCTCATATAGGCGATAAAATTAGAAAAACCTAGAACTATTTTTTAAAACTTACGGTTTCTCAATTGAAATCGAATATAATATTAGGATAGCTAACTATTTAGACATTACACTTAACTTAAATACCGGATATATTACACCATATATTAAAAACAATCATATCCCTATTTATGTAAATAAGGATTCTAATCATCCCACTCATATACTTAAGAGCATTCCCAATAGTATAGCTTACAGATTATCTACCAATTCGCCTAATTTTGAAATGTTTGATAAATATAAAAATATTTATCAAACTGCACTAATTAAAAGTGGATACACTGATGTCTTTAAATACTTGAACAATAATACTGATAAAACTAATAAAACCAGATATAGAAATATTACATGGTTTAACCCCCCATATAACAAAGAGGTTGAATCTAAAATTGGAAATATGCTCTTTAATCTTATTGATAAACATTTCAATAATAATAGTCCCCTTAAAAATATTTAACAGAAATACTATCAAACTTAGTTATTCGTGCCTTCCAAATATTGGCAAAATCATTAATAGCTGTAACAAAAGGAAAATGAAAACGACCGCTAGCAATAAAGACATCAGTAATAAATGTAATTGTAGAGTAAAATCAGAATGTCCTGTTAAAGGTAATTGTAATCAATCCAACGTGGTCTATAGTGTCAAAGTTTACAAAGATGAGCATGACAAATATCCCAAAACGTACATTGGTGCAACACATGTCTCATTCAAAGTAAGATTTTACAATCCTAAAAGCTCTTTCAAAAATGAAAAATATAGGCATAGTACTACCTTAGCTGATTACATTTGGAATATAAAATCTAAAATTAAAAAAGACCCCATTTTAAAATGGGAAATAATAAAAAAAATGTACAGATTATAATAAAGGTAGAAAATTCTGTAATTTATGCGGCGAGGAAAAACTAGCAATAGTTTCGAAACCGCCCATAATCTATTTAATGTTAAAACTGAAATCTTAAATAAATGTAAGTTTCAAAAAAATAAATTCATTGCTTAGTACTGGATATATATATATATATTTTTTTTGTCGTTGTTGCTGATATTTCTAATAAAGTTTGTTTTATTGCGGTTTTTTTTATTCCCCTTTCTTGTGTTGGTATGGTTTTTCCTATTCTTTGTGAAAGTCTATTTATTTGCTATTTAACTTTAGTACTTCAACATTTTTCCTGACGATCGGTAGTGTGAAACCGCGGTAGGTTTTGGCTCACTTTAGATTTTTCGTGTATATATATATATATATATATATATATATATTATCGATTTTCTGCACTATTGTAAGAACTGCAACCTTGAAACTTCTGAATATCGTTTTTTATGTCTTTGTCTATGAGTGTATCAAATTTGATTAAAATCGAACCACTCCTTCTATAACCCGATTTTTTTCGATTATCGATTTTCGATATTTAGCGGGGGTACCTCAACACAAAACCTAGCTAAGAATACTCGCAGACGCTTACAGTACAACTGTGTAACATTTCAAGAAAATCGGTTCAGCCGTTTCGGAGTCCATAGATAACGGACACACACACACACACACACACACACACAGAGACACACACACGCACACACACACAGTTTCATTTATAAATAAGTTTAGATAAGGAAGTTTGATTATCATTATAGAGTGATGGTATTTTGAAGTGATATTTGGTTTAACCGTCTTTTCTTTCGTTTTCGAGGCAGAAAGACATCTCAGTTTACAACGTTGTAAACTTACTTTCAACTAGACCTAATCGCTTAAGTACCTTCACTACACCGATGACGCCAAATAAGCACGACAGTAACAGTATGAGTCGCAGAAACAAAATCGGCTGAATGTAAACAGTTCGCTAATTGGTAAACTTTATTTCCTCTCCACATTATTCGGGATCTGACAAGAGCAATATCCGCTTTCACAGTTAAATGTCTCACCGGATATAAGAATGTCGTCTGATTTCCGGTTGTAAGGCTACCCGTATTTGACCTGATATTAAGCTCATAGAAAGTGGATTCAGGAACTTTGAAGCCACGCAATCAAGAAAGAGTTCATTACAAACTTGTAAAGAAGGGAAAATTATTAGTAAAGCCTTATTAACTTTTTAATGCCTTTGCTATAACCAATATGTCGATTTTCTGCATTCATTATTACAATTTAAAGAGAGCCATAAGAAACAGACTAATGTAAAAAGACAACGATTTGACACTAAATAATAGCCTTCTTCATTGCCTTGCATCTGAGGCAAACTTTGTTTAACAAATATTGATTATCAAGAAATAAAGACATGTTTAAAAATAATTAAGAACGATTTTCTTTAAATGCTGAGATTATATGCTGATGAATAAAGAAGCTATTTTTGACATTGTAATAAACCATCGTATAAGATAAAGAATTTCATACGACTTGAACGAGCACATATATATGTATGTCCGCCGGTCCTTTCAAACAAAGACTGTATAAACACAGGTACTCTTTTTCGAACCCCGGTTAGAGGTACTAGACAGCCCTTTCGCGGGCATTCTGGAAAATGAAAGAGGAAGGGCTTGATCCTGAAATTAGCTGGAAACTAATAAGTTCAGCCCGTATTCCGAGGAATTTTCGTGATAGGTGCTATCTATGTTTACTGGAAAAATTTCAATACTAAAATACCCCCACCAACACCGGTAATGAATCTTAGGAGAGAATTCATCAGTAAGTGCCGCCACAAGGCAATTTTTTTTAATACTTAAATTTAGAATTTAAATCCCCGTTGACTAGATGTTAGAATATAAATTAAAAGGATTCAATTTAAGTTTTAATCTTCATTTTACCTTAACGTTAACCTTAAAAAGTATTTTAACCCCCCTACATCCCTATCCCAACCTCCTTTAATTGTCTATTTTTAGAAAATACGGATTTTTTACTAAACCCCTTTTTCCTTGGTTAACACATATATGTATATATATATTTTGTTTTTCTCTAAAAATCTTTTTTCTCTAATAATTTTTAAACTGATAACTTCTTGTAATTGGCATTTAGCTCGCATCTACATAAAAGGTTTAATTAAATAAACTTAAATAAAAATTTTTAAAATCTTATATTGAAACCCATTCCTTCCCCGCTAAATACATCTCTTCAAACAGCTCAAAATCTTAACCTTAAAAAAGTAATTTAACTCCTTTAGTTGTCTATCTTTATAAAATATGAACTCCTTTACCAAATCCCTCTTTTCCTTTGTTAACGCGCACACATGTATATATATATATATATATATATGTGTGTGTGTGTGTGTGTGTGTGTGTGTGTGTGTGTGTGTGTGTATATATATATACATATATACATATATTTCCTTAATAACTTTAAATTCATGACTTCCTGTAATGGATAAACTTAATTAAAAATTTTAAGATATTACATTTAAATCTATTCCCCCACTCCTAAATATACCGTTTCAAACCCCTGTAAACATTCACTAGCTTCTACCATTTGATATTTGATACGCCGTCTATCTCTTGTCTCTACACCCTGTAACCTCGCCACTACCAGCTCTGTCCTGTTCTACTTTGTGACCGTTGTTAACCTGGCCCCTTCCCCCTTTACCCCAGGGCCTTCGCCATTTGGAACAAAACAATGTCGCTGACGTGACGTGGAATCTCTGTTAGAGATACCATGTCGAAATGTACATCCGACACCTTTGAATTTTGAAAATTTTCGCTAATATATATATATATATATATATATATATATATAGTATGATTAGTAAATGTTTGCGATTTTATATTTTACTTTCGTAAATGCGCGTGGTTTATTTATGTTGTGGATCCGGGTGTGGTACCACACAAAATAATAAACAACAAAACAGGTATTTGAGATAGGAAGATAGGTTATATTAAACGTAAATATACTAACTTGAACGCAGGTTAGTAATCCAGGAATACGGTTAGTAAGAAATATATATATATATATATATATATATATATATATATATATATGCAAGTCTTTGAAGTGAAGCCGTGCTGGAAATAGTATATCGGTGTAATATTATTCTGGCTGAGTGGAGCTCAGAACTACTAACGCGGTATTCTTTATTAACTTCGGTATCTCTCGGTAACCAACGGATCATTTCCGGTTCTCACTATGGTAGGAGTATATGTATACTCAAGTCGAGTCCATTATCATAGAAAAAGGGAAGGTTCCACAACAATTTATTTATTTTTTTGTCGACTGTACAATATTGGAGGGTCAGTTGAGCTCTGTCTGTGAGATAAAGTGCACCATGATGCAATTCACTCCGAAAAAAACCAAAACAAAAAACAAAAAAAAACAAACAAACCTGAAACGGTATTCTATACTGCTTGGCATTTGCGCTGAAAGTTCTAATATGAACATTTCTGATTGTTTGGGTGTCAGTCTAAAACAGTGCAACTCAGAAATATTTTGATGAACTGAAGACAAGGATTATGGACGCATTTGCCAACTTAAGCAAAAAGACAATCTAGAAACGATTTAGAACCTTCCAAGGTCAGCTAGAAGCCGTGGTTAAGGCCAATGTCGATTTTATTGAATACATTTACTCTTTTGTACTTCAAGATATTTTTGTGTAATTTTGATAATTATGTTTGCTAAAATGAGATGTTAGTATTATGTTCATTTTTGCATAATCTAGACGACAATTTTTCCATCGCACCCTATATATATATATATATATATATATATATATATATATATATATATATATATATATACTCACCAACACACAAATACGTCTATACACGTACATACCCACATATAAATTCCTCTGTGAAGTGTAACGTCAGGATTCTTGTTACCATCTTGTTCATTACAGTGCCTTTTTTATGCAGAAGCATCAAAAGAATTCTACCCTGGAATAGTAGCGGCACATTGCAGTTGGTTTGCGTGCGTTGTTCTGATTTTCTACTATGACCAGATCTATCTATCTATCTATCTATCTATCTATCTATCTATCTATCTATCTATCTTTGATTATTCATACCTATTTTTATGTGTATCTAGATCGCATGACGCATTTGATAACAAATTATGATATAAAGAAAAACAAATAAATTAAATAGAAGTTCATGTACAGTTCTCTCGACAGGTGTTGTCTGTTTGCATTTTAATATTTTGGAGTGAATTCTTGTACAGCCAAATCAAAATATGGTCATGTTTTGTTCAGTTATTTTTCACAATCTCAGTTATTATCAAAAATGGTATGTTAACCATAGAACACTAACCATCAATTAGTCACACAAGTACTAACCATGTGTATATCATACCTGATTTTGAAAATATAAAAAAAACATAAAACTTTATTTGAAATATTTTACATCAAAGCACTTCAAACTTTGTACTAATTATCACTGCTGTCATTAGGTTATTGAATATATTCAGCCTTATTGTCACTGTCATATAATTATTAAAAAAACTAAATTGTACACTTCATCATCAGAACTCTCACATAAATAGCCTCTATTTCACTGTCTGTAATTGATTTCTTAATCAAAGCCATTTTGAATAAACCCATGATCTGAAAAAGTAAAATATATTTGTAAGTAACACACAATCACTATTTACACAGCATCATAATAGTATGTTTCCTTCCACCATTGATCACTAAAATAGTACGTAAACACTATCCGCGGTAGGCTATACCCGCCGCGCACAACACCATGTATTACCAAACATAGGTATACCTTACCCAAACGCAGGCGTACAACACTGGGGAGTAGAGAGAGTGAGAGGTGCAACCTACCATTACACTGTCAAGTGGACAACTGAAACTACTAAGCAGGTGGGATCCCTTAGAACGTTGGAACCATACTCACGCTCAATGACGTCATTTGCGCTGGGTACTTCGGAACGAGGAATCGGGGAGCCGAGTTCGAATTTCAGCTGAATTTTTTGCATTCAGTTACGCGCAAATGCTTTTGGGAAATGTATTAATCCGTCTCTTCCCTCTAGTTATGGGTTAAATAACAAGACAGATTGGGTTCTATAGCCTTGGCTGGCAACCAGTCTACCGCAGAAAGCAATGGTAACCCACTGCGGAATAATCTTCTGCCCAGTCAGTCATGTCTCTTTCGAGACATGATCGCCCAAGCGTGTATCACGTATGTCACTTAACTGACTGACTATATACCCATGGTTAGTGTTCTAGGGTTAATATATTGTCAATTGGTTCTTTCTTGGCTTCATCATAGTATTTTTGGATCGCTGCCATTCGAATTCAAATTCAAGAGGTTTTGTATAAAAGGATCTCATGTGAAGGACACTTTCACAGACCCTTGACGTCACCGGAAAATAATAACTCAATATAAAAAAAAAAAAATAGAAAAAATAGAAAAATCAACAAACTAAAATTTAAATCGGCCAAATGTCTACTAATTCCCCAGACCCTTACAACTATATTTCATTTACTTAAAGGTAACTAATTGATTCAACTATACATAGGCAATAGGTAAAGTGTTGTATTCCTCAATTAAATTCTTGAAATACTTAATTCAAATATGTAACGGTAACCTGGCCCCGTTACATGATGAATCTGTCTTTGGAAATGCCCCAGTTAATTGATAGATAGAGATAACAATGTTAAGTGAATAATTTTTCGCTTCAAACTCCTAATATTAGACTGAAAGGATTCATAAACTTATACAATCTTGAAGGACTCAAATTCATTTTTTTATGATGTTATGGTAACATTTACACACAGATGGCCTGTGTAGCTATGGGTTAATTTCTCAGCTTCACTGGCTTCAATTTCGGCATGACACACCAGAAAAACAACATCTTTAATAACTTCCACAAGATTAACATATGTGTTTGCTATATCGATAACATAATTATATTCATGGTGAATCTAATTTGATTCTAAAATTCATAAAGAAATCTCTGGGGAAAAATATTCGAAATAAACTTTATTTGTGAACAGAACATAATAAATATAATCGTGTTAGTTGATATGACCTTCATGAAAATTTCAGTTTTCTTATTTGAACTTTTGATAAATCATAAAAATATGAGAATATATTCAATATGCATATAAAATATTTCGTGCATTCAGTTCAAGTTTTGCAAAGATGTATTACGTATGATGTAATAATGCACAAATATTTGATTTTGAAATGTAGTGTCCACAAAATACCAGTTTATAGCTAACGAAATATTGCCTACCACACTAACAACTACTTCTTGATAATGAATGGCAGTTTATCCAAAATTTTCATTTGAATGAACGACAATTTATTACAACATTATAAAAATATATTAAAAATAAACAGACGGACTCTGTCGGTGAAATTTGACAATATATATATATATATATATATATATATATATATATATATATATATAGTCATCTACAGACTGATCTGTTTCGTTGTATCACAGCTCATCAGTACGGTTAGACACCGATTGCTTTTAACCCAGGATTGAAACCTGACCGAATTGGCGTCAGTCGGCGATTCTATCTCTGGGCTATGGGCACTCGGTAGAAGAAGGCACACTTTTTAGTATGTATGTTATAATTATACACGCCCAATAGCCAGAGTGCTCTAATTCATTAGTGAATGAGCGATGGGTACATGACAGGCTATATATATATATATATATATATACATTAATGGACCGAGCATGTGGGCAATGGCAAGGTTATTGAGCATCAGGAAGAGACAACTAAAGTTTCTGGGACATGCAATGAGAAAGGAGGGCTTGGAGAACCTGTTACTAACAGGCCAGATAGATAGAAAAAGAGACAGAAGAAAGCAGCGGATAACTTATTTGAAGGACCTGGTCAGATGGATGACGAATTGAGGGTTGCATGGTGCAACTGGAGAAAGGGTGATAAGAGCCACCAGGGACAGGGAAATGTTGAAGTCTATGATCGCCTACGTCCTGAAATAACATGGCACATAAAAGAAGAAAAATCTATCTATCTATCTATCTATCTATCTATCTATCTATCTATCTATCTATCTCCAGAAATGTAGGTTAAATAATTTTTTCGCTGACAAAATTTAAATGACGATGCTAATTGGCATACTCAAGACCCATTAGTAACGTCACTTAATTTTGTTTATATACAATAATATATTGTTCAATATGTCCAAATACACTAACTTATTTCGGCATTAATTAAACTATTCGTGTGTAAATCTATGCACAACTTCTTTGTATCGGTTCATACACACATCATTTTTCTGTGCCAAAATTAAATGAGGCGATTTTTATTTGCCCTTTGTAGTTTGATCAACAATTTATTGATTGGCAAATCGGTCATCCATGGTCGGTCGTTTACAAAGCTCAAGAAATGTTAATTAATAGGTATATAGAAAAATCATTTAAGGTTTAAGTCTTCAAAAAATACATTTTTCGGCAAGATAGTAAGGGTAAGAAATTAGTTTGCTACGAAAATGCAAAAGCATATCTGTAAAGTATTTTATACAGCAAACAGTCTGTATAAGGACAGGTAACGAATTCAGCAGATATACAATGATAGAAAGAAGTGTAAGACAAGGAAGTGTCTTTTCTCCGGATCTATTCAACTTGTACAGCATGACTATTTTTAGAACCCTAGATGTTAAGTTATTTGTCATCGGAGGCCACAATTTGTACAACATAAGCTACGCAGATGACAGAGCTGATAGTAGACACGGAAAGGAAACTATAAGACCTTCTACAGAAGAGAATGACAAACAAGGACTACAAATAAACTGCAAGAAAACTGAATGCATGGTTATCAGCAAAAAGAGCAGCTCAAAATGCCAAATACAGGTGGCGGAAACTAAAATCAAGCAGGTACAAAAATTTACATACCTGGGAAGTTTTCTAAAAGAAGACAGAAAGTGCAACATAGAGATACGAAAGCGAATTGGCATGGCGAAGAACGCGTTCTAGCATCTGTGTAAAGTATTAAGAGACAAGAAAGTTTCACTAGAAACAAAGAAGAGAGAACTGGAATGCAGTTTTTCAATATGGCAGTGAATGCTAGAAAATATCATCAAAGATGAAGAAAATACTTGAAGCAACTGAAATGTGGTTTTACAGAAGGATACTGCGGATATCATAGATCAAGCATGTGAACAATGATGAAGTTTTCGAAAGGATAGAAACAAAAATAAAATTAATATTGAGCATCAGAAAGAGAGAGCTGAAGTTCCTGGGACATGCAATGAGGAAGGATGGCTTGAAGAACCTGATACTAACAGGCCAGATAGATGGGGAAAAAAATAGAGGAAAGCAGCGGATAACATGTTTGAATGGCCTGAGCAGGTAGATGATAGAACGGGGTTGCTTGGTGTCACAAGAGAAAGCGTGCTAAGAACCACTAGGAATAGAGAAATATGGAAAGCCATGATCGCCTACGTTCTGAAAGGACAAGGCACATAGATGATGATGATGAAGAAGAAGAAGAAGAAGAAGGTCTTTAAAACTACGCAGTGCCACAACCGGAAGTTCAGGGCCAACGGAATCAAAACACCAAAAGTAGATTGTTTCGTGCCTGATAAGTAAATCAGGTATATTCGATTGTGACAATTTCAGTGTTTTTGTAGCTTACGCGATACATCAGATTCTCGCTGTGTAGAATAGGGCTTGAAACGGATATTCAGAATGATCACTAGGTCTCATTTAAAAGACATTGAAACGAATGAAACAAGCGACGTTATACATGAAATTCGATGCATGAAGTAAGTGACATTATACACGAAGTTTCTTTACAACGACAAATACCGTATGCAATCGATGGTCAAAAGATGGTATACAAATAGGGTAACTACTAGTAGAAACCGTTTCTTTTTCTATGTGTCTTGCCCTTTCAGAACGTAGGGGATCATGGCTTTCCACGTCTCCCAGTCCCTGGTGGCTCTTAGCACGCTTTCTCCTGTAACACCACGCAACCCTCGTTCTCTCATCCACCTGCTCAGGCCCTTCAAATACATTATTCGCTGCTTTCCTCTGTCTCCTTTTCCCTCTATCTGGCCTGTTAGTATCAGGTTCTCCAAGCCCTCCTTCCTCATTGCATGTCGCAGGAACTTTAGTTGTCTCTTTCAGATGCTCAATATAAATTTTCTTTTTGTTTCCATCCTTTCCAAAACCTCATCATTGCTCACATGGTTGGTCTGTGATATCCGCATCATCTTTCTGTAGAACGGCATTTCAGTTGCTTCAAGTTTTTTCTTTGTCCAGGATTCATTGCCAGAAACCATTATTTATAATATCCACAAAGCAGAGGCAATGTGATGTTTTGTTGTGAGTATAGTTTGTGAAGTGAAGTTACTGATAATAACAGCTTAAGCTGCATTCATTTTTAAACGCCTACATAGAACTATAGATCAATGAGGATCTAACGCTTTTAGAACGAAAAATATTTTCAAGCTCAATATGTTTTCATCACAATCAACGAAATATAATTAATGAATATCAGAATTAATTTGATTTCATAAAGACTCGCTCACTTAAGTGACTGGCTTGTTGTCTCTCTTGGATGGAGTATCACCCTTTGTGGGTATTTCAGTACGCACGTAGCACTCGTGCTGTGTTGCGTAGGATCATTAGAGATATGGGCCCGAAATGACCGCATCTGCGTAGTCTGAGCCGAATTTGTACGTCAAGCATCACTATACCCTGATCGGTCACGATCATAAGTTCGGGCTTTCTTATGACGTGCTTAGTATCGAATTTCTGCTCATTAATGACTTTGAAACCGCGTTTTGCTATAATTTTAACACTTTTAGATTATTCTGGTGATAGAATTTTAGCAAAGATAAACTGTGGGATAATATCCAGAATGCTGTTCATTGTGAAGAAAAATCATTGTGTAACAAATCAATGGATGAACAACTTGCAAAACTAATTTCAGAACAGAAGCATGCAACTTGCATTAACGTTTGTTTTTAACTTTGTCATCATTGCAATGCCAATATTTTTAGTTTTTGTTGCAAATCTTGAATTTTGCAATATTCGGACAATTTTTCAATTACTGTTTCTTCAAATCTTTTTTTATAAAATTTGTAATTATGCAAAACTTAAAAAATTCGTCTCTTTTATATCCGGAAGGACATAAAATGCTCTACAAACAGCAAAACGATATTTGCCTTTTAGCGATATGATGTTAAAGCTGAGGATATTGTTCAGAAGTAGTTCGCTAGGTTCAGGAATGGAAATAGGGATTTGAAAGTCTAAGAAGGATCTGGCGCGCTAATTAAAAATAATCGCGGACACCCGATATGGGCCATTACATTACATACCACCTAATGAGACATTGAAGTTTCAATGTCAAAACAATCGTACCTTTGTAGCGGATATATATAGAATGATTATGTTCATGTTCTAAAATATAATTTATAATATATATATATATATATATATATATATATATATATATATATAATCATTTCACCCCGAGCAAGGCGGAAACGCCACTGATGTTCAGGGGGGCTACATAAATGTAAAAAATTAATTAGAAAAGAGTGAGGCGTAAAAACTAGTTAGAAAGGAACAATAGAAAGCTGAGAAAGCAGGTGCGATGACAGATACATAGGTGGAGAGGAAGGGAAGGTTATACAGGGGTGGGGAGATAGCTAGAGTCCAGTGGTTAGTAGGTGAGTATTGACTTTGCATTTAAATTTCTGGAGGTTGTAGCCGTCAGGAAAGCAAGAATACGGGAGCGAGTTCCACAGGCGGGAAGTGCGAGAGAAGAAGCTGAAGGAGTAGAATTGTCGTCTGCATTTGGCTAACCTGACTGTGAATGGGTGGGACCCAGTTGCCAGTCTGGTTGCACGAGTAAACACCTGTTGAGGAGGCATCAGTGACTTAAGTTCGTCTGAGCAGAAGCCATGAAAGTATTTATAGAATATATATATATATATATATGTGTGTGTGTGTGTGTGTGTGTGTGTATGTGTGTGTGTGTGTGTGTGTGTGTGTGTGTGTGTGTGTGTGTGTTAAGTCGGAACAAAATTTCGCAGTTTGCTTTTATGTGAATCTCAAAGACAATATTTCCATTTTCTTTTATAGGTGATTGATTGATTAATTGAAGCATATTATCATAGAAATAAAAAATTGAAGATCTTCCTATGTAGTCATCCAAATAAGTTGCGAGGAAAAAGTGTACAGCTCGGATGAGTATGAACCGTGGGTCGAACATCGCATCCAGCTTGTACATATTTCTGCCGTGTCTAAAGGAACGTATTATCAGGTGTTGTCTTTTTCAAACACGACAGCCTTCCAGTTAGCCAATTCCGATTGATTCCTTTAATCGCTCCAACTAGGGAAAACTTCTATCTCAGTAGAACATATTATCCAGACGAAATTCATAATACACAACACCTTTTGAATTCCATCAGACACACAGGATCACTTTGTTTGAACGGGAGTCAAATGTAGCAGTTATTTTTTCGCTAAGTGATTCATTTAATCTCATCTGGGAAATTTTTGCTTGACATTGTTGTAAACACTTCTATATCATCTCTAGTGAGCATCTTTTTAAAATATGGATCTTTTTTGTCGTGTTTTTGCAGCCAAAAAAATCTATATTTCTTCAATTTCTAAAGCAACCAAGAGTTGTATTTTACACACCGCCTGACGACACATTGAAGTTTCAGTGTCGAAACAATCGTACCTTTGTAGCGGATATATATACAATGATTATGTACATGTTCAAAAAAATATTTTATAATAAATATTCACGGCACTATATATTATATTTCGAGCACTGTTTGAAATTAATGTTTTGGACGTTGTAAGAATTCTTTCTTCCTTCCTTCTGTATTCACTCGGATATATATATATATATATATATATATATATATATATATATATATATATATATGTATATATATATATATATATAAGTACAAATGGTTTGTCACTTTAACTGAACAGATCCGTACCCACTTCGAAGTTTCGTGAAGAAACCGTTGTAATGTTTTCACGCGTAAGAGCTACTTGCATATATATATATATTTGTGTGTGTGTCTGTGTGTGCGCGCGTGTGTGTAGGCGTGTGTGTGTGTGTGTGTAGGCGTGTAATACGCGTGATGTGAGTAGACATAATAAGAGGGACTTGAAAGCATAAACGTTTGAGCATTTTGTTAGATTTTGCGAATTGCAGCAGGCTGAGAATTTTCATGTTCTTTATTCAATATTTTTGCATGTGTATATATTCTTTTGTCAATGTACGGGAATATGTAACTATTGACATAAGCTATTGTTAAAAGATACGCCCTTATTACCGTGAAGATAAATGTTGATTGATCATTAAAGAAATTTATTGAATCACTTGGAATAAACGCCTCATCGGCTTCTTTAAATGTAAAATCGATATATTAGATAAATGAAATGAAACGGCAATTCCTTCTAGTTGAGGATCATAACAAAGGAAAATAATAGAATGTTACAAATAATTTTTTTTTGTTATGGTTTATCTCGTTTTAAACAACCAGATAAACCAGCGAAAAAACTACCTGAATTAAAAAAATCGATTCCCACGAAAAGGCTACCATCCTAAAATTGGTAGCTTCACAGAACGTAGTCTTCATAAATGTTCTTTGCTCCATGCAAGCATATACACTATGATATTCAGCAAACGAGCTGTGATTTAAAAGACTGATCCTTTGATTAAGCTTGACAACTGACATTCATTTCTTTATCTTGTTTCTCATAAATCTCAAATAATTCTGGTCGGGAACAAATGTGGGCTTGAAGTGTTCTTAATTAAGCTAGAGTGAGAAAAGGATTCAAAGGGAAAACGTTTTGGCAGATAGTCGGTACACCCAGGCGAAATATACAATGTAGAATCATATTTACAACTATTCGCTTTCTCCATTAGAAATCTCGTTGCAGCCTTCAGGTCTCGCTCTTAAACGAGATGCAAATGAATAAAACAGAATCGTTTCTTCAGCTCCTCTCTTCAACTATCAGTTTTTCCATACAGTCACTACTAAACAATTTAGAACCCTTTTTAAAACTGTTCGCTTCTCTCATTAGAAATCTCGTTGCAGCCTTCAGGTCTCGCTCTTAAACGAGATGCAAATGAATAAAACAGAATAGTTTTTTCAGCTCATTTCTTCAACTATCAGTTTTCATAATTAATCGAGGTTTTATTTAATCTTTGCAAAATAGATTAATTATTGCCCGAAAAAATATTTTTTCCATCGTGGCACAGTTTTGGCATCAATTAATAATGGATTATTTCTTAAAAATATAACCACATACATAATATATCTATCTTTGGATGAAGTTCTTCTTTTTGAACAAGTTTCTTTCTTTGACTGACCATCTGATAGCAATACTTTGCTTTATGGTAGATTATTCATGTCTCATCCCAGTTAAAAAAGCGTGTCTAAAACAAGCACTTGAAGTTGTCAATAATTCGCAACAATCAACCGGCAGTTGGCAATACTATAGAGATACGTTTCTCCAATCTGTTTTGATTCACGTAAGACTAACATTACATTATTTTTTATTGTGCTCCATAGCTCTAGTGACAGTACGTGTTATAACTGTAGCTCCCAAATCCACTGAATTGTATTCTTTTGGACGAATGTCCCTTGGCTTGTTCTCTAGATTTTACTCCTAGTTTTAAAACGAAAACAACCCCGAAATTTCATTCATTCAATGTATCTATTCCATGAGCAAGATGGAGTGATTTGCTACTGCACTTGCTTTGACACTTTTATAAAAGTCATAGAGTACACCATTCCTAATGTGTTCTTTAATTGAGACGCACAGAAATTCAAATTTGGAATAATCTAAAAGAAAAATATACAAATGCTTCATAATAGCATTGCTAAATAACATCAAGAGACAATATTTTAATAACTTGTTTTCAAATATTTTCACCTAAAAATTGGAAAAACTTTCTTCCCAACTTATATTTACCTATTTCTTTGAAGGAGACGCACTTTAAGTTAGTATGTCTAATAGCAGGCGTCCTTGTCTATTCAAAAAATATTTATTTAAAGAATAAAATCGATGTGTTGCGAAATTATTGTAAATATTTCTCAGAGAATTACTCGTTCAACGGACGCGATTTGCTAGTCAGTGAATGAAAGCAATTAGAATTAAAATATAACAAATGCAACAAATACAATTTACACAAGTGCTTTTTGTCAAAATGGTACTATAAGGTATTAGAATGAAATGGATGTTAATGTTAGTAAATTTATTAACCGTTTCATTATGGTAAAACTTTCGATATCAGCTACGACTATAGTCGGTTAAAACTTATAAAATCTTTCTAATAAACAAATGTTTAAGAAAAATTGGTTTCTCTGGCCCGAAGTTGTTATCGCTCTTTCCATTATTTATCAGAGTTTGAAGTAGTGTAAAATGTCAAGATTGTTATTATGTCAATGTTTTCTATTTGAGTTACATTTTAGCTATTGCTGATGATGGTAGTCCTCAAATTATCTAATTTCTGTTATTTGGTAAATTTCTTTGCGATTCTCTATCTCCAGTTAACAATTTTTTTCGAAACACTTTCTGAGGTGTAAAGAGTTCATTCGCTGAAATCCATTTTAATTTTTGACCTAAGTAAGCGGATGTATACAGTTGACAGTTTAAACATTTCTGAATTAATACATGACTGTTTTAAGGCTAATGTTCTGGTTTTGTAGCGTATTACAATATTGAACAAAACTATTCTGAATACAGTCTATCCTATATTAAATTTTAACATATTCAAACATCCACCAAATTACAGCTTGACTCTAAGTTATTTTATTGTGTTATTCAATATGTAGTCGCGTTAAAATATAAGAACTGACAACAAGTATATAACATTTTGGTACAGATACAATAATTTTACGCTTAGCTTATTTCACAACAGGTTAAAATCCAAATACGATATAGATGAAAAGATGCACACATACATAAGTTTTTTGACAAACGCTAGGAACGATGACCAGTTTTGTTTCTTTAAAACTTCAACACCAAGATACTGAAACAAATAAACAAGAAAAACTATTAAAAATTAACACATACGTTAGTAGCTTTGATGTAACAAAACTTGTTTAAATGAAGATTTTTTGTCAAGATTCAACAACAAAAGCACACACATACACAATAAAAATAACAACACACACATGCAAAGCTGCGCAAAATAAGTGAACCTCTAAGAAAATATTTACAAAAAATATCTTTTTCCAAATAATCCCAAATTTTAATTAAACTAGATATTTATTAAGAAAAACCTTTATTAAACGAATTACAACCACTTAAATTTATTTATCGAACTGGAAGGAAAATTAATTAAAAATGATGATGTGCATAAGTAAATGAACTCTTAAATTTAATCTCTAGTGATTCCTCATTTTGGGATCTTAACATCGACTAGTTTTTTGTATAATTTGTAAAAACATTCTGGCAATAGCTAGCGTCAATTTTCGACGCTCTCGACTGTCATGATATTCTTGTAAGCACAAATTAACAAAAATATGAACATATGTCATTTTGATTTTTACACGTGCACAAAATCATCATTTGCAGTGACAACCATATAAAATAGGAATGAAGTGCGTAATTGTCAAGGTTCACTTATTTTGGCACATTTTCAATTTAAATTTATATTTTTTTTATCACAGCTTGATACAACAAATGAAATTGGCTGAAATTCGTTTAATAAATGTTTTTCTTAATCTATATATTAATACCGTAGTACCTACGTCCTAGAAAAAGATATGAATGCCCACACTGACACAAAAGATTGAGCATAGGAACACCGGGCGACGTACACAAAAATGCTTGATAAATGAAAAAAATCGTCGAAAAGGGAATTTCTGTAAAACTTATATGATCTATTATAATATATATATATATATATATATATATATATATATATATATATTTATTATAATAGATATATATTATATATATATATATATATATATATATATATATATATATATATATATATATATATATATATGTGTGTGTGTGTGTGTGTGTGTGTGTGTGTGTGTGTGTACGCATCGCTCGTTCACTAATGAATTAGAGCATTCTGGCTATTGGGCGTGTATAATGATAATATACATGCTAAAAAGTCTGCCTTCTTCTACCGAGCGCCCATAATCTAGCGGTAGAATCGCCGACTGACGCCACTTCGGTCGGTTTTCAATCCTAGGTTAAAAGCAATCGGAGCCTAACCGTAATGATGAGCTGTGATACAGCGAAACAGATCTGTCTGCGGATGACTATATATATATATGTAGAGAGAAAGAGAGAGAGAGAGAGACAGAGACAGAGACACACAGAGAGAGAGAGAGAGAGAGAGAGAGAAAGAAAGAGAGACAATAATATTGTACTTATGGTGTTTTGTGTTTTAAATAAGAATTTCAAGTCTTGCTTTTCTGTCTTCATCTTGGTTCTCCTTCAATTAAGAAAATACTTTCTCACTGTGAACAACATAGCACGTCGTAGTCGTTATTCTATAATATAGTAATACCTACCTAGGTACCTATGTGTGTCACGCATTTGCTGTAATTAAAAAAATTAAATGTATTCTGTAAATGCATTATATTTCCGGAGAAAGTCATTGTAATGGAAGAAAGAATAAGACAACAAAGAGAGGCAGCAAGAGTTGATTTTCTAAGTGCTGCTTAGATGTGACACAAAGCCGAAAGTATCAGGTACACAATGAGGATCGAACCAACTACTCAGTTTTAATAGTTTCTAGCAAGACAAGATTGCTGACCATTACACCATGTTAAAGTGCACAAAGAAAGACAGCAAGAGAACGGCAGAGAAGTAAAAGACAAGAACAATTACGAGCAAAAGAGAGACAAACAATCCTTAAACATAATAGAGAACGAATGCAAGCGAGGGATGATATGAACGAATAAAAGAGGGAACTTATATTTATGACTGTTATTGCAATATTTTGTTAAAGTTGTTAAATTCAAATAATTATTGATGCAATAGAAGAATTTCTACGGATATTTTATTGTTATACAATTTGCCATGCACATATTGTCATTAACTGAAGAATTAAGTTTAATCAGAATATTAGAATAAGAAAACCGTGGAATTTTTACTGTTAAAGCGAGAGAATATATAATTTAATTGAGATTTATTGTTTATCTGGTACAAGGTTCAATATATTGTAATGTTATCACAGGGGTTCACTTACTTTTGCGCTGCACTGTATATAAGTATCATTCTTTTGTTTTAAAATATGGAATAAGAGAGTTGTTTAAATAAATGAATCAAGGTTCTAGGAACATTTCAGTTTGGTGAAATTTTGCAAGAGTTCAGCGTGAGTCGATGTAAAATCGCAAGAATTCTCTTTCGGTCTTATCCAAGACAAGAGAGGTGCAATATCGTCTCTGATTTGTGTTCACTAAGTAAACACGATATAAGATTTTGTTGTGTGAGTTAATGTCTTCTCTACAAAATTAGATTTAAGCAAATTACCTTGGTAACATTTCAAATATTCAGATCACATATTCATGTGTCAAAACCCTATTGGTAGATTAATGTAATAAATATACCCTGTGAATTTCAACTCATAATTTATGACAACTTATTTCTCAGCATGCGATGTTATAAGGTATTTTCAGGGTTAATGGTATGATACTTTAAAATGTATCGATAGAATTTACTGTAAGGAAATGAAAATAATAGTATAATAATTATTTTACTGGGAAATTAGTAAAATGTTTCTCTGAAATCTTAGAAAACACAAAATGAAAACGGACGCCAAAAAAGCTTGTTTCCAGATTGTTACAAAGTAATTTTTAGAAAAGTTAAAAGAATATTAAACAAGAAAAGTGGGATTTTGAACTGCAAATAAATCTTTGAATAATTTGGTGTTACTAATCTATCTAAACTTATTTATAAATGGAACTTTGTCTCTGTGTGTGTTTCTGTGTGTGTGTCCGTTACCTATAGATTCCGAAATGGCTGAACCGATTTTCTTGAAAATTCACACACTTGTACTATAAGCATCTGCGAGCGTTCTTAGCTAGGTTTGGTGTCGAAGTACCCCCGATAAATATCGAAAATTGATAATCGAAAAAATTGGGTTATAGAAGGAGTGGTCCGATTTTAATCAAATTTAATACACTCATAGATAAAGACACAAAAAAACGATATTCAGAAGTTTCAAGGTTGCAGTTCTTACAAAAGTGCAGAAATCGATAATATATATATATATATATATATATATATATATATATATATATATAAAAGGCAATATGTTTGTGTGTGTGTGTCTGTTTATCTGTCAATGCTGAAATAGTTCATCATCTCACCGCCCACAAACTGTTCTCCGACAGGCAATATGGATTCCGATTTTACAGGTCCACGGCCGAACTGCTAACAACCGTAACGGAGTACATGCTACAGGCCCTTGATGAGTCTGACAAGGCTCGCGCGGTTGCTCTGGACATCTCCAAGGCTTTCGACATGGTTTGGCACTCTGGCCTCCTATGCAAACTACGCGGTTATGGTATTACCGGTCGCCTGCTTGACCTAATCCAATCTTTCTTAAATAACCGCAAAATGAAGGTCGTTCTGAATGGGCGTGCCTCTTCGTCCTACAGCACGAATGCTGGTGTCCCACAGGGCTCTATCCTGGGCCCGACGCTCTTCCTTATTTTCATCAACGACATTCCACATGAGATCAAGTCCCAAGTAGGCATCTACGCAGATGACACTACAATATACTCCCGCTCCAGTAAGAAACCTGTCGTGGCGGACAGACATAATCTCGCTGCTGACCTTGAGCGGGATCTACACTCTGTGGTGAACTGGGGCAAGAAGTGGCTTGTCAACTTCAATTCATCTAAGACCAAGCTGTTGTCTGTCAACCATTACAGGCAACCTCTTCTGCCTCCCATAAGCATGGACCAAGTGATTCTACCTGAGAGTAATACACTACGCCTCCTCGGACTTACCCTGTCCTCAGACCTCAAATGAACCACTATATTGAATCCATAGCAATATATATATATATATATATATATATATATATATATATATATATAATATATTGAGAAGAAATCCCATCACGTTGAATTTTCTTCTCAATATTTTATAATTCTCTGGATAATATCCGTTTCGCTCTATTTTTTATCTAATTAATAATTTATCTTGATTCGATAAAATCTAATGAATTATCCTCTTCGTTTTTATGGATCTGCCATTATCTCTTAGACAAGCATAGATACCTATATATGACAATATATATATATATATATATATATATATATATATATATATATATATATATATATATATATGTCTAAAATCTTTGTTGTGTATGTTCTATATTTATATAAATATAATGCATTTGTGTTCAGTTGTTTTAACTTTAAATACACAGGAATTGCCCAAAACACAGAAATACAGTTTGTCATTGTAGTCGATCCTGTTCTAATTTCTACAAACTCCCGGAGACGAATAAACAAAAAAGATAATTTGTTTACAGTCATCTGGTGTCCATGCTACTGATTATCTTTTCCAACATATGAGTGCTTTTCAGTACGGCTTGTCTTGTTATCAAATCGCCATTATAACAAATTGCAGCTCGATTTGCATTATGGGTAAAAGAAAAACAAATATTTGTTATCTCTTCTAAAATGAAGCATATCCCTCGAGAACTCTTAAAGGAGAATATTTGTTTCATAAACAAGATAACACGGCTTTGTAAACATTATGACAAAGTGAAAAAGAACAAGAAAAATGTTTCCATTTTGACTCAAAAGCAAACGACAGTTTTCACAGCGCCATCAAAAACATTTTGATTTTGTTATAAAAGAAAAAGAAGCCGTTACCTTAAAGAATTAAATAGAAATTCTCATGAAACGTTAGCGATGGTAAGGGTCATCAAAATAGCGTGTAAAATGCTCATATCTGAGAATATATTGAATAATTGATAGATTCAAAAGAGCAGCTAATCGCCATACCAAAAAGATTTCGGTGATTATCAGTTCTGTTAGCGAGTGAAATTTTTGGGTATGATTTTGCGAATGTATCTATGTATATTGGTCATTAAAAAGGAAGAGAGTGGAAGCGTATAGAGAAATACAGGTATAGATAGATAGAGAGATATAGAATGTGAAATTTGAATAAGTGGTGAAAAAGAGAAAAAAGAGAGTATGAGAAAAAGTTGGAAAAAGGAAAGTGCTATAAAAACATACGCACACACATATCTGAGAGTGTGAGAGTGAGAATTGGACTAATGAGAGCGAAGAGAAGAGTGATAGAAAGTTGTAAAAAGGAGAAATAGAGATTGAGTGTGAGAATATCTTTAGTTGAGTCGATGTGTTTCCCGTAATTTTTCGTGTATTTCTTCTCGTGCATGAAAGTATATAATTACATATGTTATTATATACATATATATATATGGATGCTAGAACAATGTAGAATAATATCAAAACAAAAGTGAAGATATTACGTCAAAGTGGAAAATCTATTCAAACTACGCTTTGTAATTCTTTATAGTAGATCTTTTCAGGTTAAAAGGCAAGACAAGTCCGTGTATAAGAAAAGTCCGTGGTAATATGCGGGAGAATTAAGAAAGTTCATTATCGAAAACTGCAGGTAGAATATTTTTTTTCTTTTCGTATTGAAGATTTTGACGTTTGGTGTATTGGAAACTCGATGACTCCGCGTGAATATTGTTTTCTTTTTTGTATATTAGTTTTTATATACCAAACTGCAGTATACAAACTGCAGTATAGCATCATACAAATGCTTTAACAGAGACGCAAATTTATAATCTTGTGGCTACCATATCAGTGTTTCTATGGTAAATGCTCAGATGAGCTCTATTTTTTACTATCACTAGTTAAAACCGCATAGCAAAGCCATCCCACTTCCATGTTGACAAATCATAATCATTTATTCTTTTTTTTTCATAATCTTCATTTTCTACTCTTTTATTCTATTCATGTTACGCACATGATAATATCAAGCAGGTACAAAAATTTAAATACCTGGGAAGCGTTATAAAAGAAGACGGAAAGTGCGACAGAGATCTGAAGGCGAATTGGCATGGCAAAGGAAGCATTCCAGAAGTTGAGTGAGGTATTAAGAAACAGGACAATTTCGCTAGAAACTAGGAAGAGAGTACTGGATTGCTACATGATGTCTGTCTTTCAATATGGCAGTGAATGCTGGACAATACCATCAAAGTTGAAGGAAAAACATGAAGCAACTGAAATGTGGTTCTACAGAAGGATGCTGCGAACCTCATGGATCGAGCATGTGAGCAATGATAAGGTCTTGGAAATGATGGAAACAAAAGGAAATCAATACTGAGCATCAGGAAGAGACAGCTGAAGTTTTTGGAACACGCAATGAGGAAGGAGGGCCTGGAGAACCTGGTACTAACAGGCTAGATAGAGGGAAAAAGAGAGAGGGGGAAGCAACGGATACAATATTTGAAGGACCTAATCAGGTGGATGACAGAACGAGGATTGCACGGTGTAACAGGAGAAGGCGTGCTCAGAGCCACCAGGGATAGGGAAAAGTGGAAAGCCATGATCGCCTACGTCCTGAAGAGACAGGGCACATAGAATAATAATAATAATAATAATAATAATAATAATAATAATAATAACTGGCATTGCAAATTCAAAATGGAAAAGACAATTGATTAAAATTATATAATTCAAAATAATATCTATAAGCATAACATAAATTTTGTTAAAACTGATTCTAAAAGAATAAAGTAATTAATGCAAAACGAAATAATAAGCGAAAACTTGAAGGAATAATTTACTATGTCGCCTGTTATAATTTGCATAAGAAATATACGGAAGAAACCCCCACATATTTTAATAGAACATTATATGAACACAAAAGAGATTTTCAACAAACAACGCACCTTGACATTTACGTTGAGTCTAACAGTAAAGTTTTACAGCTTCACTGTATAAAGAAGAAAAAAAACAAGACAAAAGCAGTGTTTTCTCAACCCCAAAATTGAATGTTCTCATAAGTATAAAATCGCCGTTATAAGTAATAAAATAAACGGTATGTAAATATTTTGTTCATGATTTTATAAAGGAATAACATAAAACAAACTCTTGTCAACAACAACTTCTTCAGCCAACGGACAAATAAAACTGATCGTATCCGTTATCCAAGTAGAGTAGACACTTCAAGTGACGTAATTGGAAAAGCATAAAGTGTTTATAGAAAGAGTAGAATGTTGTGCAGTGGATATTGGCTCGGAACGAGAAATCAGAGAACCGAGTTCGAATTCCATTTGAATTCGTTGCATTCACTTACGCGCAAATACCCTTGGGAAAGGTATTAATCCGTCACTTCTCCCTCCAGCTATAGGTTAAATATTAGAACAGATTAGGTTCTATAGTCTTGGTTGACAACCAATCTACCGCAGAAAGTAATGACAATCTACTGCGGGAAAATTTTCTACCTATCTGTTAATATCTCTTTCGAGACATAATCGCCCAAGCATGTATCATGTATGGCACTTAAATGACAAACTGATGATATATTTATCAAATATCTAGATTAAAAATCAGTTTCATTTATTAGAAGTGCTTTCATTAATGGCGGCAAGGTAGCTAGGAAATTGGTATCCTTATTTCTATTTTAAGTTTAATATTCAGGAAATACTGAACAGAAAAATAGAAAATTCTGAACAGTATGAACTTTGATATTATATAACAGAAAAAAGAAATGACGATTTCTCCACCTATGGCAAACTGAGCATTTCTGATATCTTAAGAATTTCCCTCACTGAGCGTATTCCCACGAGTGACCGGACTGCAGGGTGTGTATTTACGGAGTCACCATCTCTAGGTAGACTGTTAACCAAGGACTGTCAACTGCCCATTTGTATTATGACCGGTTGTTTCCGAAAAGTTTCGATTAGCCAATTTCACTCAACACTTGCTATGGTTTTTAGGTAGTTGCCTACGTTGTCGTACGCAGTTTCTCAAGGAAGATATTATCAAGAAGTTTTAACTTCTTAGATAATCGACAATGCTAAGACTCGAACCACAGGTCTAATTGTCAAAACGTTAATAATTGAACTATTCTGTACGCGTTTGTTACAAAATTGCAAAAAAAAAAAAAAAAATCACAAAAAAAAACAAATAAACGCAACCGTCAGTTTTTGACATTATATCAAAACACATTACATAATAATTCCTTGAGGCATTTGAAATTCCTGGAAATCTCATTCGATCTTCTCATTTTCTGTCATAACGTGAAATTCCGTGATTTCAGCTTTGACGAATTGAAAAGGAATCGAAGAAACATTATAGTGATGTTCGGTTCAATTGGCGCGTATTTAAATATTCAACAGAACGGAAATACTTGCAAAAGCAACAAAGAAATCTTACAGAATTTAAATAATTGGCACATAAATAAATATAAAACCTGCCTGATTTGTCATTTTCATTTTCTATTAAAATTCATTTAAGCGAAGTTCTATAAATGCAGGATTTTTTCTCCTTTCTGTTGACAGCTTACGTATTCCCCTATTAGTTATCTGCCCGCCTTTGTTCTTATACAACACGATGATCTTTCGTGGAAATTTGTGTATTCAGAAGAAACATTCTTCACATGTTCAAGGGCGACCATTTCCTTTTTCAGGTTTTTTTTTCTCCTTTTCATAAATTATTGAATATATTTATTAGCCATTCTGTCTTTAGAGAATACGCCGTTCATCCAACCATTCATTTTATTTGTTCTTTTCCCTCTAAGTTTTCATTCTTTTTTCTTCATTTGTTGTTTTACGCTTTCTTCTCTTTCTAAATTTCTTTTTTTTAATTTCATGTTAAAGCCTTGTTTTTTTCTTTTGTTTGTAAGCTCTTATCTTCCATTAAAGTTTTACTGCTGTTTGTTTCTACGTTTCTTTTTTTTTTTTTGACTAGACTAAATTATCCTATTTCTCTCGCTCGTTCTTTTATTGCTAATTTCTTTTTTTTTTTTAGTATTTGTCTATATTTCTGAAGAAGGCCTGGGCATACAACGGCTGAAAACGTTGTAACTATGACAATAAAGATGATAACAAAAGTTCAAACAATATAAACAATGTCCTTTTTTCTTATTTATCATTACTTTTTCTGCTATCTTTTTTCTTTCTTTGTTTTTTGTCATGCGGTTTATTATTTATTTATTTCATTTTTTCATTTGCTTTCATTCTTTGGTATTATCATTGAGTGTTCTTTGATTTTTTCTTTTTTCAAATTTTAAACTTATTATTTTATTTGATTTTATTGTTTTTATTAGTTATTTAGATTTTTCTTTTTTTCTTTCTTTCTTTACATTAGTTTTTCTTTGTTTTCTTCCATCTTTCTTTCTTTCTTTCAATTTCCTCGATTCTGGCTTCCTACCACCTAAAATTTCCCCATTTTATTTTCTTCAGTTTTTTTTTTATTTGACATCTATTTTCCTGTTTCTCTTGGTCTTTTGTTCACTGAAATATGCTTTCATCTTAAGTTTTCTAATAATTTGTTTTCTTTAACTATCATCCTTTAACCAAGATTTACGTAATCTGCGATTCGTTTTTCATTCGCTCATCCCTTCGTGCTTCCTCTTTTATTCCTCCACTCTTCATTCCTACCTTCTTTCTTTTCTACTTCCCTTCCCCTTCTTTGCGATTCGTTTCTTCATTCGCTCATCCCTTCGTGCTTCCTCTTTTATTCCTCCACTCTTCATTCCTACCTTCTTTCTTTTCTACTTCCCTTCCCCTTCTTTGCGATTCGTTTTTTCATTCGCTCATCCCTTCGTGCTTCCTCTTTTATTCCTCCACTCTTCATTCCTACCTTCTTTCTTTTCTACTTCCCTTCCCCTTCTTTGCGATTCGTTTCTTCATTCGCTCATCCCTTCGTGCTTCCTCTTTTATTCCTCCACTCTTCATTCCTACCTTCTTTCTTTTCTACTTCCCTTCCCCTTCTTTGCGATTCGTTTCTTCATTCGCTCATTCCTTCGTGCTTCCTCTTTTATTCCTCCACTCTTCATTCCTATCTTCTTTCTTTTCTACTTCCCTTCCCCTCCTTTGCGATTCGTTTTTCTTTTAACCTAAGAATTTCATAACTAGAAATCATTTTGTTCCTCTATCAAGAAAGGAAAAGAAAATTGTTGAGATCCGTGCGTTGCTAAAAGTATTCAACCCGACAAAGAAGTTCCTCTCTTGTAAAAACACACTAAAAACTGACATTTAATTGTATAATAAAATTTGGAAAAGGTGTATTAGACCGAAGAAATTTCAGCGCAGTCTCAGATATATTTTATAGTAATAAGATCCTTCAAATATGCAAAGAGAATAGTATTTGAAATAAGATGACACATTTAGTCATCGAAGTTCTATGAAATATAACTTTTCTGTTGATTTATTTGCTCTGTCATGATGTTTTTCTTTAATTTGTTCTTTCTTTCATTATTTCATCTACTGCTTTTATTATTTTACTGTAACATGTTCTTTCATTCTTACCTTTTCTTTCTTTCTTTCTTTCTTTCTTTCTTTCTTTCTTTCTTTCCTTCTCTCTTTCTGTTCTTCTTTCATTCTTTAATTCTATTCTTTCGTTCTTGCTTTTGGAAGAGTAGAAAACACAGTCAGTCTGTCAGTTAAGTGCTGTACGTAATACACGCTTGGGCGATCAAGTCTCGAAAGAGACTTGACTGACTGGGCAGAAGATTATCCCGCAATAGGTTGCCATTGCTTTCTGCAGTCGACTGGTTGCCAGCTAAGGCTATAGAACCTAATCTATCCTATTATTTAACCCATAAGTTGAGGTCAGAGAAAGATTAATACATTTCCCAAGAGTATTTGTGCGTAAGTGAATGCAAGGAATTCAACTAGAATTTGAACTCTGCTCCTCGATTTGTTCCGAGTCGATATTCATTGCACCACAAAAAAGAGTCGAATCAGATTTAAACTTTAATTACTGTCGAATGACATATTTTTTTTTTACCGCGAAATCTCTAGCTCAGGTATAAATCTATTTTTTCTATCAATTCCTAACTTGCCATCTAACATCTTGGTTGATGCCCACCAGCTCTATGCAAGAGAAAATATCGATTAAGGATGGTATCGATAATCAGGTTCTACGCAAAAATATTAATCCCCAAAGAGGATAGTTAGCATATTTTCCTGCTAAAATAAATTAAATTATTGCTATAAAACCGGAGAAAGAAAAATGTGTCTATAGGTATTTTTCTTCTATTTCTATCAGCGTCATTTTAAATTCAGTTTTTAACTTCTCTTTGTTCTTTATTTGTTTTCTACACTGTTTCTGATGTATACTATTTACATCTATCGCTTGTCCATCTGGTAACATTTGATTGATTTTTGTTTCAATAGCGTATGCCTTGTAGCGATTTCAATCTACTTTATTTTAATCTATATTTACATATCCAAGCATCTAATCTTAATTCATTCGCAGAAACAACGCTCACGAAATCACAAATAGACAGCAACAGAGAAACGTATTTTGAAAAGATAGATATATTTAGAAATCTTATACACACACACACACATATGTGTATCTATGTCGAAAATATATTTATTGTCTTAATGTTTTTATACCGTTGTTGTTTCATCTGTATAGATGTCCTGAAAACCTATTTTGAGGCTTTATTTTCTCTCGTTTGTTCTCATTCGTTCTCGCTTGTTCTTACTCTTATTCTTTTATACTATTTCCAAATCTCATGTGATGTGCAGATTTGTACCTATCTTAATACGCTTACGTGACAAAACTCGTTTGCTTATTACAACGGTCTGCGTTCAACAAAGAAATTAAATAAATAAAAACGCTCGATTAACATAAACAATATGAAAAATAATACACAAAATTTGAATAAAATAAAAATATTGGAGAAAAATATAAGTCAGAGAGAGCGAGATAGAAAGTGAGAGAGAAAGACTTAAAGGGAGATATAAAGATAAGAAAATTGTTAAGAGAAGCAATTAGTAGGAGAGAAAAAGACGTCGTAATGAAAAACTGAAGAATTTAACTTCGAAAGAAAATATCCGAATATATTGAAAATAGTAAAAGATTTCTGTTAGGACAAAAAAAAAAAAGAAGAAGAAAAAACACTAAAAAGTTATTGAATTAAGAATACAAATGTTATGACAAAAACTGTAAATATTTAAGACATAAGAAAATAGTAAAAATATATTATGATATCAGGAGAAAGAAAAAAATGAAAATAGAATAAAAATATAATGATTACTGTCTGTATAAACGCGTGGGAAGAAAAGAATTTTGAATGCTATAGGTAGTAAAGAAGAAAAACCAAGACGATATAAAAAAGACCATCTGAAAACGGAAAATTCAATCAGTTATGATACGATAGAAGACCGAAATACGTATTAAAATATATACAGCAGATACATATACAAATAAAAAAGCTGAAGGGAATTAAAAAAGTATAAACAAAACTTAATAAAGAAAGAATAAGTACTTAAGAAAAGGTTTAAGGCTTTAATTTATCTTTTCCATTGTTCCTTAAAGAAACTTAAAACAAGACAAATGTTCGTGCTGTACTGTCAGACGTTATCAGTTCATGGTGCAGGAGACATTCATGTCTTTTTGGCGGTAAAAATCCGTGCGTGTCTGAATTTCTTTAAAGGAAACCACAACTGGTTGAAGACATTTATTTATTCTTGCTCATCTTTGTTTTGATCCAAGATTTCACATCACCCTTTCGTTAGTTCACTTGTCGATCAATGCTGAAAGTAAAAGATCATCGATTTACTGAATTACCTTGTAGACGAATATATTGTTGCAAATATTTCCAACAAGGTCCTTTCCACAATGTTCGGTGAAATGTTAGAAATATTACTTTACTTTACAGTTTATTATAAAGAACGTTGAAATGAATGTGAATGTATTTGGCGGTAAAAGTATTTGGTAAATGTTCGTTTTAATTCCCGTCGCTTTTCCCCATTTCAAATTTATCTAAAATAGCATTATTTCTGTGCAAATGTATATGCTGAACTCAAATCAACAATTAGTTATTGAAGAAATCTACCTTTTTTGCTTTGAAAGTACATAAAAAAACGAACTATATCTCGCACTTTTTCTCTCGCGTAACTCTCACGAAATCATGTAATTAACTGCAGAATGACGTTCTACGTAGGCAGAAATTTTGTTTGGAATTTTGGTCGATTTTTTTCCTTTACTGAAACTTCCGGCGATGTTCTTCCGCTAATGAAAATAATAAGCGTATAAATATAATAGCGCATTGCTTTTATTCCCGGAAGTACATCGCCGGAAGTATCAGTAAATGAAGAAAAATCTCCAAAAATTCTGCTAAAATTTGTTTACATGCACGGTATGTCATTCTGCATTTAATTACATGACTTCGTGAGAGTTACGGGAGAGAAAAAGTGCAAGATATTGTTCGTTTTTTATGGACATTTAGATAAAAAAAAGGTAAGTTTCTTCACTAACACTTGATTTGAGTTTAGCATATACATTTGCACAGAGATAATGCTATTTTGGATACATTTGAAGGGGAAAAGCGAAGGGAATTAAAACAAACATTTACCCAGTATTTTCGCCTATTTTATGGTATATATATTTAATAATTGTTAGAGCAGAACAAAGACATTAACTATGGGTAGGTTAATACAGTTAGGCTAGTAGAGTATAATTTCAAATGAATTAAAACGAGGCTAGATTGCCGGTGTTACCTGGAAAATTCCCCTTGTAATTTGGAAGAAAAGCCAAATCAAGGAGCTTAGGGTAAAACATAATTATTTCATCAATGTGGGGATTCCCTAGAGTAGAGTTATTTAAAAGAGATTACTGTAACATAAAGTCACATTAGCTGATGAATCAATGACTATCGCAGTCACTACACTAGTTTATAAAGTTAGATTCTAACCCCGCGCTACAGTAAATATCCAATGAATTTCGGTATATTAGCATTTATTCGTGAGACAAAGAATTCTTTCTTATTCCTTTGTTCGTGTTCGTATTCATATTCTATTATAATTTCGTTCTACCCTCGCTTATTCTACCCTGAATGTTAATATGTGTCGGAATAGGATAAAACAGTGACACATTCCTCCTGGAGATGGACTTTCATGAATCTCCGTAAGGTGCTTTCTTTTTATTATCCTTAAAATGTCGTACATTCTTGGCAAATACATTAGAGTATAAGCCTGTTGCCTTTTACCCGAGTGTTAGTTCAGATTTTAACACGCATTACCCTCCAGGCCTGAGAGTCCTGTTTTCCCAAATATTTAACATATAACTTGGTGGAGAAGAAACCGATCGATTATTTTCAAAAGTGAACACAACAAATTTGGCTAGAATTTGAACCCGGATCCCAGTCTCCATTGCCTTCATATTGGCATCAACTGGTGTCAGCTTTCCGAATGCCCAAGTTGTAAAGTGATTTTAATCAAGTTTATCTAATGGCATTCTGAAACTAGCTGTATATCTAGATATCTTCTCTTCAGACTAATGGTATTTTTCTATATTCGATAGGTTAATGTAAACTTTTGAGTGATATATATATATATATATATATATATATATATGTGTGTGTGTGTGTGTGTGTGTGTGTGTGTGTGTGTGTGTGTGTGAGAATAAAAAAGAGACAAGGGGAAAACAATACTTAGTCTTAGCCGACGCGTTTCGTCATCTGACTGACTTTTTCTTAAAACAGCGGCTAAGACTAAGTATTGTTTTTCTTTTGTCTTTTTTTTACTAACATTTTTTTCTACGGATCACTTTTGAGAATATTCACACACACACACACACACACACACACACACAGACAGACAGACAGACACACACACGCACAAGCACACACACACACACATCTCTCTCTCTCTCTCTCTCTCTCTATATATATATATATATATATATATAAATGTAAGTAGTGTATCAATTTTTATCCATATTATACTTTAGCATTTAAGTAACTCAATAAAATATAGATTAACAACCAACTCCAGCAAGAAGCAAATATTTGTTTAAGCTAAAGTTAAATATGCAAAGTCTTTAGAAGAAAGTAAACCTAAAATATGTATACAATACACGAAAAAACACATAGCAGTTGGAATTAAAGAAATCACCGGAACGTTTTCAGCATTAACCCCTTCCAGTATAGACTTTCCAGTATAGACGCAACGCAAAAACCAAGCTAGAAAAATGTATATTCTATCGTAAGAGTATATTACTGAATAATTATCTAACTTGCAAAAAGAACAACAATAATGAATCAAGAATAGAAAAAGTATAAATATGCCATAAACGGCCAATGTTTGACTAATAATATCTAAACTTATTTATAAATGGAACTTTGTGTGCGTGTGTGTGTCTTCGTGTGTGTGTCCGTTATCTATAGACTCCGAAGCGGTTGAACTGATTTTCTTGAAAATTTACACAGTTGTACTATAAGCGTCTGCGAGTGTTCTTAACTAGGTTTTGTGTCGAGGTACCTCCGATAAATATCGAAAATAGATAATCGAAAAAATTGGCTTATAGAAGGATTTTTAATCAAATTTGACACACTCATAGACAAAGACAAAAGAAACAATATTCAGAAGTTTCAAGGTTGCAGTTCTTACAACAGTGCAGAAAATCGATAATATATATATATATATATAAAAGCAAGATGTTTGTGTGTGTGTCTGTTTATCTGTCTGTATGTTCTTTATACAAATCCACAATTTTTATCCGATTCTCACCAAAATTCACACGAACATTCTTTAGGCTTCTGGTCAGGTCATGGGTGACTTATTTTTTCCAATTTCTCCCCGATATTGGAACTCGATACCCCGATATCCAATCAGGTCTGATCAAGATCAGAATTTCAGCCCTTTTATCGTGGTTCTTGCTTCAGAATCTGCTCTAACTTGGTAAAACTATACTTTTTTGGCTTAAACATTAGTAGATCTTCTCAGACGACTCATTTTCTCCGATATCGGAAATCGATACCCCCGATATTGCTTTTTAGTTTTTCGTGCCAACGTCCAAAGAGTCTGAGCTCCAGGACCATGGATTAGTGTTAAAGCTTTCATTACACCCGAGCAACGCCGGGCTATACTGCTAGTTGTTTATAGATCTAACATCCAATGTGATAATGAAAATAAATTTTATACGAATTAAAATGAAACAAACTGCGAGCATATGTTTTATAACGACTGAGTTTAACTAGAAATAAGCAGAAAAATATTCTACTCTCTCTAGATATTACTGACACATAAGAACTGGTATTTACATTGTTCAAACTGTCGTCTTTATCTTTGTTGCCATATTAACGACGTTTTGGTCGTTTTACGCTCCAGCGTTCGTCCGTTGATTGTAATTTCGAAATGAACTCTTTATTTCTTTCACCGGAGTAGATTGTTCTATTCTCACGTACTATGCCTTTTCCAAATGTCCCAGTGTCAGTTATCTCTCTTTAACTCTAATCTTTAAATTTTTGTTTGCCTTTGCTGTAGACGGGTATTTAACTCACAATTTTTAGGGTTAAGTCATTGAATTAAACTTCCGCTATTTGTGCCATTGTGTGTATGAATTTTTGAGTTATATATAACTAATATCTCAATAACCAGTTTTTTACCAGAACTCGTATTACAATTTTGTTTTTATTTTTTGTTTTCTCTAGCACATCTTATTACTAATTCCCATATTGTATCGAATTCTATACTTGGCCGGCATAGGAGATTTTTGTGTTTTAGCATATGCGCTGATTCCTTATTTTTTTTTATTTTCCAATGATGTTCTCTCTATAATATTTTGACCTCATCTCACAGGGAGTAATAATCTCATCTTTTCCGTATATATATGGTCAGCCACTCCTGATTTTTTTCTATTTGCCTTTGTTTACGGCTTTACGGTATTCCCGCAGTTTTATCTTAAGAGGCTGCTTGTTTCTCCTTTATGTTACTTACCAGAGCTGCATAGGATCGCGTACACACAGTCCGTAATCATGTTCTTTACTATGAGAGGTCTTAAACCGAAGAAATTGAACCACTTTTGAAAGTCGTTCTGATGTCAAAGATCTTTTTTAATATCTCCGATTATTCTATTAGATAGGATAGGCAGACCGAAGCTGTTTTCCAAGTGTTGTCATCCTCTTGCACACTTCTATCCCAGTTTCTCAGAGCCGCTCTCATGTAGCCAGGGTAGTTGTTACGCTGTAGGGTACTGCTTATACCGACTATTGTTTGTTCATATGTCCGTAGGTCACCATTTATAGCTTTTGCTAGATGATGTAAGCAGTGGACAATCCCTTTCTTTACACTATGTCGGTGGTGGGAATTAAAGTTGAGGTATTGTTCGGTGAATGTTGCTTTCGGTATACGAATGTTTTAGACTCGTGCTTTCTTCAAGATATTAGTACCACCAGGAATGCTAGTTTGTTGTTCTTTTCTTCCTCCATTGTGAACTGTATCGATGATCTTATTGCGTTTATATGGGCTAATAGCAACTGGACCTCTTTCTGGTAGGACCAGTGTATGAAAGTGTCATCTCTCTTTTCGACCACAGAATTGGCTTTAATGATATGAATTCTAATGCCATCTCTTCGAAGTATTCCATGGATACGTTAGTCATTGCTACTAATAATGGCGAACACGTTGCTAAGCCTTCATCCTGATTATATATGCCTAATCCCATTCCGAAGCGTGTTGTTTGTCTACAGAAAAACATTTCCCTAAGTTTATTTATTAGAATGTTGGTTTGTTCTAAGGATGATTCCGAGGCCAGTCTGTCCCTGACGATTGATAGTGTCTCCTCTGTGGGAACCTTAGTGAGCAAACACACCCTGTCCATGCTCCATATCTGGTTGGATTGGATGGAGGGCATCTTTGATAAATTCCACAAAGTGAGCGGAGTTTCGGACATATGATGGTAACTTTCATATTAGTGTGTTAATTATATCTACAAGGAAACGAATCAAAGGGCATCAAAACTAACAATTGACCTGAGCGGAATACTGTCAACGTGAATTTTGGAGAGACCGTATATGTGATGTGGCTTACTGTAACGTTGAGACAGATGCCTGCAGTTTGAATGGGAAGTGGTCCTTGTTAATGGTTAGGATCTACGACAGTTTTTGTTTTGTATTCAAATATTTAGTTTGTTATAGCTACCATTTCTAACAAGGCCTTCCAGTTTTTCTGCATATTCCTTTATGTCTATAACGACAATCGTATTGCCTTTGTCAGCTGGTAGCATGACGATTATGCCATTCATTTGTATTTTGATTGCCTGCAGCTCCTCTTTTGTGATGTTTGATTTAGACTTTTTTCTTTGATTCCGGAAATGATTTCGAAGTATGTTCTTCCAAAACTGTTATGTATATGATCAAAGCTAAAAATACTCGTAATTATAATTCAGATACAGGAATATATAAAATAAATTACCATAAGTGTTTCTCAAAATACATTGAAGAAACATGCAGAAATTAAAAGAAAACGTAACTATTAATACGAAAAGGACCTTATAAATAACAATGTAAGAAATGCAGTAGTCATGCACAAAAATCAATTCAACCTCAGTTCTGATCTAAAACATGATATACTCATCAAAAGAGAAAGTAAACAATGAGATCTTCCACAAGAGTTGCAGGAGATTCCGAAGTCGTCTGGAGGCCGTGTTCAAGTCAATGGCGATTTTATTGAATACATTTACTAGGTAAAATAGTTCTAAATAATCTAGCACACAAAAGAAAAATAATGACAGAAACAATCATAACATGTGTGATTTAAATCAAAGTTCGAATATTTTTATATAGTTTTTTTTCAGTTTTCGGGCTTCCATATAGACGCATCTTGTTTCTTATTACAACGAATTACTGTATATCATCTAAAAGAATATCTATCAAATTTAATATTAAAAAATATCAATTAGTTTCTCTTTCATACCTTGAGCTTTTAAAGCTAACAATCTAACGCTTAACACGATGGCAAATTTTATGTTTTCTTTATCAAAGTAGACGTTCGAAATTAAATGCGTAAGAACCGGTTGAGTACTGAGATATGTGACAGAAGACAGCAACGCATAACCTATTGGCGAACTTGAGGGAATGGATGACGGAGAAAGTTTAAAGTGAGATGGCTAAACGACAAAGATTATAAAGAGCGAATAAGAATAGATAATTTCGGAGAGCCATGATCACCAAAGTCCTGACACATAGAAGAAGAAGAAGAAGAAGAAGAAGAAGAAGAAGAATCTCTTGGGTAGTACCCTGTATAGATAGACATGTAGTTGTACAGTTTACAGAGGACTTTTGACGTGGAGGAAAATACATGCTCTTTCTGACAATCTATTAACACCAAGAAATATTTAGACGCCTTCGTTGCTTAGTTCATATAGTCCTTTTTGCTATCTATAAGAATTAAATGCAAAGGCGGTGACAAAAAGAACCAGACTAAGCAAAGCGAGATTTGTGGATAATTGGAAAATGAGAATATGCATTCAAATACACTAGAAGTTAAAATGATCAAATTGTAAATCCTTCAAATATTTTCAATATTACTGAGAGAAAACCCCTGCAAAAAAATAAAATGACTCTGTGTTAAAAGGACGGGTTCTGGTTAATGTTTGTCTAGGTTATAGAAGACTTTTGACGTGGAGGTAAAAGACATGCTCTTTTTGACAAACTATTTACAAACAGAAATATGTAGATACCTTCGTTTCTTAGTTCTTAGTCCATATTATTGAGTAGACCACCCAAAAGATAATGAATCTGTTTTAAAAAGACGGATTTGGTTAATGTTTGTATAATGTAACTAGTGGTCATTTAAATTAGAAGGTTATATCTGTAAGGCAAATAAAATCAATTTTGCTATTCAAACTGACACAATGCATTATAGATGTAAAAGTGATGGACGCGATTTATTGCGACTTGGATATGAATGTCTATAACTTCGATGGAAATTTGAAAAGTCTCATAACTGAATGAATTGCACTTCAAAAGGTAACACTTGAATAATATCGGTATTTGATTGGAAAACAGTTAGTGCAACGATTTCTTAAAGTAAAAGCAAATTGTTTCCTGTTTAGGACACCAAACAAAGTAACATAGAACATTTTCGGGGAGGAGGACTCTAAAACGTAACGTTTTAGATTTATACAGAAACGTTTTATAAAAGTTTGGATTTGAAAATTAAAAAAAAAGCAAAAAATGTTAATAGTTGTCCTTCACAAATGTTACTTCAGTCTGGCAAAATATCATAAAAGTGTGTGGCACTCTGTGAGTCTCGAACTCACAGAATTATTCCAGCTTCTATAATGAGGTTCTCTCCTACAAAACAATGTCGCCATTTACAGTAACTTAGGTGCATAATAAAACAATAAAATCAATTATTATTCTCGTAAGAATTTTTTTTCTGTATATGCAAAATTAGTGAACGAAAATGCGATCAAAATTAGTGAACACAAATACAATCAGAGAAATCTGGAGTTCTATTGATGTTATCTTAAATTATAGGATTCGTTATTTATCTGAAATTTCTAGTGATATATGTCTTTAAAGGAAGACGTGACTACATGAGTTAGTTTCCTTATAGGTCTCTCTGTATATTCTTCGCAATATGCCGAAAAGGAGATTACAGTAAGAGAAAAAGAAAGGGCCACAGTAAAAGGAAAACAAGGTACAGGGCGTGTCGAAGAACGGATAAGAAATGAATAGAATTGAAGGAGATAAAACATGGCAATTGACGTTACGTTTTTGAGATTGTAGCCACCAGGAAAAAGTAAACATAAGGGTATTCTACAGACAGAAAATGCAAAAATTAAACTGTTAGAGTAGAAGAGCGGTTGCATTTAACTGTTTCAATGGTAAAAAGGCGTGGTCTTAAGGACAATCTAGTAGCAAGCGTAAATTCATGAGGTGAAGAACCAGGAAAAGAATCTCGTCAGAGCAGTTAACATGAAAATATTTGTAGACAAAACAGAGGAAATCCACATCACGTCGGTGAGAAAGTGACTGAAGTCGGGATGCTAGATCTAAATCAGTTACACTGCAGGTTTTTATTTGGATTTTGTCAAGAACTTCGAGGCGAATGGCCGGATCACCCGACCTGATATGGAAACAGTATTCAATGCACGGACGAACGGTAAATTTATAAATGTGCAAGATGGATTCTTATTAGAAAAAATTTCTGGTCCGACACAATGATCAAATCTTCTTAGCAGTAGATGCATTTATAGATCTGATGTAGTCATTCCACTTCAGGCCGGTTGAAAGAGTGTGGCCAAGGAGGCGTAGTGTGTTGCTCTATCGACCAGCTCCGCTCGATTCTGATGTTTTTTCTATGCTGGTTAAAGGAGAGTAGTTTCGTTTTGTAGGTATTAAAATTTGCGAGCCATGTCCTGTCGCATTCCATTGCAGATTGGAGGTCCTTTTCATGAGCAGCGGACAGGTTTACTTTGTCAATCTTGGCAGATTTAAGTCGTTTAAGTAGCTTTCCATAGTCTCTACTTTAAACAAGAATCCAATATTTAGGAAACTCGTTAAACGTTGTCTCGGCAACCGTTGCTTCATTTTATTTTTAATAAGACTTTAGGTATTTACTTTAGACATAGTGATTCTGGCAAGGAACATTTAGTGTTTGTGAAAAAAGATCACTCTCTCTATCTTCTCTCTCTCTATCTATAAATGGTCGATACAAAGTACATGATCAGTCGTGCCATAGTAATTTCTTGTTCACGTACATCGTTTTATAATTGAGTAACATAAAACCAAAATTTATTGACAATACCTTCCCAAACTATGTCGTTAAAAAGAAAATTACTTTCGAATTTTAAATTATTGAGAAAATAACACGAAAATCTTGATAGAAACAAAATTAAATCATGTATTTAACTTTGTCTATTGTAACAAGATTTTCCCTATATATAAACAAGATGAAAAAGCTTTTTTCATTTAATTCGGTTCTACATATCACTTAATGGTTTTAATAAATAACTAATTGCATTTATTACAAAATGTTTAAAATATTTAACCTAATCATTGCAAATAATAGGGGATCACAAAAATTTAAATTATGTAAAATCTTTTTGGTTGTGAATTTTCATGCTTTTTAAGAGATAACAGTTTTAATAATAACAACAACAACAACAACAACAACAATAATAATAATAATAATAATAATAATAATAATAATAATAATAATAATAATAGGTTATTTTTACATTGAGCACAAAACGACCACACTATCTTGGATATTATCTTGCTAACAATGGCGCGAAACTGCAATTTGTATGTAAATCGGTCATTAAATCCAAAACAAAATATGACTATTAACTTATTCATTGTTACAGTAAACATTGTTAAAGACCAACATTTTATGAAGTTAGCCATATAAAAATGAAACAACCCACATTATGAACCCTAGATTTTTAACTAAGGTGGACAGCTGTTTAAATGTGTATAACAATGTAATATCTTTCTATTAAGGCACATTCAAGTTAAATGGCGTCACTTGTATCGGGTGCAATAGATAAATTATCGTCTAAATTACACGACAATGAAGATAGCTCTGACATCTTATTTAAACAGATATACTTGCCAAAATTTCACAAAAATATCTTAAAATACTAGAGAGTAAATTTACTCAATAAAATTTCCATATGCTTCAACTACCTTCTCCATAAAACTTTGGCATCTCCTGCAATTCTTCTGGGTAGTATTTTTCTTTAAGTTGGTGAATGCTGCCATAATACTTGACTTTAGTTTATCGTTAAGTTTAAAAGAAATTTTCGTGGTCTCTCACTCAACTGCGCTCAAGACATAATAATCAAGGAGGTTGCTATCTGAGGAGTTAGGTGGGCAGATGTAAGGGATGTTGTGGTGGTAGACATTGTCTACACGCACTCACGCGCACACACACAAACCCACACACGCGCACACACAAACGCACTTTACACAAGCATATATATGCATCATTCAATATGAGTGCGAACAATGATCTCATGGTTAGCATCTGATGTTTTTATAAAATCTCACAATATAGTTTTTATAAAATCTCACAATATATTTTTTATAAAATCTCACAACACAATTTTTATGAAATCTCACAACATAGTTTTTATGAAATCTCACAATATTGTTTTTATAAAATCTCACAATATAGTTTTTATAAAATCTCACAACATAGTTTTTATGAAATCTCACAATATAGTTTTTATAAAATCTCACAAAATAGTTTTTATAAAATCTCACAATATAGTTTTTATAAAATCTTACAACATAGTTTTTATAAAATCTCACAATATAGTTTTTATAAAATCTCACAATATAGTTTTTATAAAATCTCACAATATATTTTTATAAAATTTCACAATATAGTTTTTATAAAATCTCACAATATAGATTTTATAAAATCTCACAATATAGTTTTTATAAAATCTCACAACAGAGTTTTATGAAATCTCACAATATAGTTTTTATAAAATCACACAATATAGTTTTTATAAAATCTCACAACAGAGTTTTTATGAAATCTCACAATATAGTTTTTATAAAATCTCACAATATAGTACTCCGTGTTAAACGAAATCGCCTAGAATTCTATTTACATTAAATCGTTACGAATTCAGGAGTGATTGTCTTTTGAAATTTGCTGTTAATATTTTTTCAATAGATTTCCAAATATCATTATTTAGCTCATCATAATGTTGCATTTCTAAAAAGTATTAACTTGATACTTGGCAATGCGGCATTTTTATTCATAAAAACGATTGTTATGTTTTTCTTTTACTTCTAGTCCTGTTATAGACCGCTACAAATGGAAGTAAATTTTTGATGGGTATTTTGCTATCCATAATGGCTTAGCCATTAGCAGTAGAATTAAAAAAATAATTTTGATTATTAACATTCGATAGTTTGCCTTATGAAAATAGAAATATTAGTTTTACAAGAATTATATAATTCATAGTTGACATAAATTTGTTACCAACCTGAGGTAAAAGCGGAATTGAATAAATATTTAGCATCTTAAATATAATGTATAATAAACAGAGTGAAAAGAAATCCTTTTAAAGAGTATGATCAGGAGTAGCAAGATTTCCTTAATAAAAAGTGGGCATGAGAAAAGTCAGTCAGTCAGTCAGTTAAGTGCCATATGTGATACACACTTTGAGCGATCATGTCTCGAAAGAGATATGACTGATTTGGCAGAAGATTATCCAGCAGTAGGTTGCCATATCTTTCTGCGGTAGACTGGTTGCCTACCAAAGCTATAGAACCAATTCTGCCCTATTATTTAACCCATAACTGGAGAGAAGAGACGGACTAATACCTTTACTTGTGCGTAAGTGAAAGTAAGGAATTCAACTGGAATTCGAACTCGGCTCCCCGATTTCTCGTTCCGAGCCGATATCCACTGAAGTAAGACTGAACCTATTTTCGAATTAGAACAGAGGTTGGAGTTGCTCCAAATTAGACAAGTAACACCCAACTTAAGACCCAATATTTTTAAACTATGAGCACATTAGATTCACTCTACCATAGAATATAAGAGACAAAGATCTGAATTCGGTTTAGAATCTTAAAGCAGAAACTGTCTCTCTGGTCTATCATCACCTATTAGATATTTACTGGGTTAGCAATTATTATTTTCCAATAATTATTCAATGACATTTTAATCCTGAATTCAACTGACTATCCTACTTGCAAAGCTTTCGAAAAATACATAAAATTCCCCTTTTTTCAAGGTGTGGTAGTCATTTTTTGTCAAATATGAATTATTGAATTGTTTAACCAATATATTTATGCTTTCCACAATGTAGATATCCAAATGATTATAATCCATTTTATATTTTATTTTATGGAAAATGGTCAAGATTTTATGGGTGTCCAAACATCTATAATGACGTATTACTATGCAACTATATAGACTAGAAATAGTATATTAATATAACTATAGCCTTCATATATCAGACTACACAACCACGAAGAATCAATTGGAGCTTTTAAGAATGCAAAAGTATGAAGTATCAAATTTGGCAAAGTGTTCTATTTTAAAATCAGCCAATTAAGAAAAAATTTAAATTTAAATTCAAGTTCAAACTTACTTATAATTATCTAAAACTAAAATTCCTTAAAGTTGTTCTTTCATTTCTTAAGCTGTACAATTAAATTATATTATATAACATTTTTTTAGTTCTTAAATCTGCATTCCTTCTAGTTCTATCGATTTTTTAAACTTACGTTTAACCAGTTTGTTTTGGTATTAAAATTACTCGTGACCCTTTAACAGTGGTCTTGGAAAGTCATAATTTCGTCAGACCTGTTTCTTCTTTATTTGTATTTTTAATCTATTTTACTCTGTTTTCCTTACTGTCATCCGCGCGCCGTGTCTAACATTTTCCGGTAGCAATGATTTGGTTATTTCTTTCTTTTTTTTTCCTCTCACAAACAAATTTATTTTCCCATAATGTTTTGGTTTCGCTGACGAGATAGTAAAATTTACCTTTAGAAATCGCCATCCTATATAATAAAATTTATATTTTTATATGCAATATATATACATATATATACTTATGTACACTTACACTTATACACGCATACATTTATACATTTATACACACTTACATATAAAATAAATATCTGTTGATTTTCTTATAAGTGCATACATATAAACAGGTATGGGTTTTCTATGTTTCAAAATGATCAACTATTGCTTTGTTTCTGATCAATAAAATCAAGCCCCTATCAACATTCTAATATACTGCCTCGTTGTTTTTAAAAGATTTTAAACTTTATTAATAATGTCTTATTAATAATTCTCAAATTTAAAGTAAAACATGTTAATTTAAAAAAACTTTTTCTACTTGTAATTTATTTTTCTACGCTCTCACACCTTGATTAAGCACTTTGGAAGAATGGTAGACTTTGAAAAAAAAAACAGTAGCTACTCTATCATCTACACATCGTAAATTTAGTAATGAATTAGAATACTTTAACTACTGGCATATGTTTACATGGTATATCTCACGAAAAGTCTGCCTCTTTTTACCGAGCGCCCATAGCTCAGAAGTAGAATCGACAACTGAAGTTAATTCGGTTGGTTTCCAATCCCGGGTAAAAGCAATCGAATGTCTAACCGTACTGATGAGCAGTGATACAGCAAACATATCTCTCTGCGAATGACTATATATATTCTTGTAAATTACTTAGAATGTAAAAAGAAATATTGTAATATTAATCAAAAAGAAAACCGTGAATTAATCAGACATTTATTTCTCAGTGCGTCATAAGTGATAAAATGAAATGCTTCCTTCTGACCCTTCACTCTGGGACTAAAAACATCCTGATTGAAATCAGATTTACTGTGATTAATTTTTGGCAACCATCGTCTTTTTATCCTTAATGATCTTTCATTTCTCTCAAAAAATAAAAAGAATATTTTTAAAAATGTACCTTTGATTTATTTTTAAACACTCCCCAGTGTCTAACTGTGTCGTCATTCGCTTCCATTTTTTGGCAATTTACACTTTTATTTTTTTAAATACAAATGTTGGACTGTCTCGCTGCATCGGAGCCAGCAATAAAAGAAGAAAATTCAGTATTTTGGCTTAATTTTTTTCAATTTTTCTTTCTTCTGCTTCATCACGTCAAGAAAAAAATCAACTCGATATTAATCGACATACTTTACAACTTTAAATCTTGTACTTTCTTTTTAAACTGCAAAATATCCTCATAAACGTTCATTTATCTTACGATTATCTTCATTTGTTTATTAAGCAAGTCGATTTCATATTTGAACAATATCATCTAATAAAAAGGAACCCAAGGAAAAGTTATCGGCCCAACTCACAAATATCAGCACCCATCGTACCAGGTTGAAAGTTATACTTGTATAACTTAATAGCTAGTAAAACTCGTACATTTTCTCATTCTCAATGCACATCTACGGTATTATTAGTAAAAATGCAAATATATAATTAAATCACTAGCAATGTATCTACATTATATTATAGTGGGTTATCCGTTTTAGTGGAGAGCAGTTGTATGTTGTAGCAGATTAACGGAATTTGGCCTCGTTGTAGATAGCCCACTATAAGTCATAAAATGATTATAAATAAAATAAAGCAATTTGAGTATAGAAACATTTTATATATATATACATATCAAGTAAGGTTTTACAATTAAAGTAATCCTTCAAAGATGTGTCCAACGGACGTTAAAATGTTCATGGCAATAAATGCTGAAAAGAGAATTTTTGCGTATGAATGTAGGAGCATTGCAAATTAGGAATGTCTTTGATGTATCCGCTTCTTTGGTCGGTAAGTAATTTTGAAACATCGAAGGATAACATGATAGGGAAGAGAGGCGAGCATAGTAATTTGCTTTACATCGATCAAGGGAGATACTAATTACACTCATCTCTCTCGAGTCTGTCTGTGTCTGTCTGTCTCTCGCTCTGTCTGGCGATGCTTTCTCTATCGGCTTTTTATTTTGCCTGTTTGGATCGCAACAGATCATTTGGGAATTCACATCCGTATTTGATTCTGGGCTTCCCATTGGCCGAGAAATAAAGTTCGTGTAGGTTCGCGGACTGGAATTTGATATTTAATTAATTTTTAGTTTTCTACCGGAAAATCTGCGTGGAGCCGGGTACGCGCCGATGAGTTTTGGTCATTTGCTTTCTGGCTGTGAGAGTGCAAACATCCGGTCCCTCGCTTTGCTCGGTATTACCACAACATATATATATATATAATATTCTCTTGATAACGCATGTCTTATTCCTGGTACGTCTTTGTTTCCTGATTTTCTATGTATTTTTTTTTTGTAAAATTATTAGCAATCTTCTGCCACAACAAAAATATTGACAATGCATTTATCTGATACTAGCCGTATAGCCAGGCGTTGCTCGGGTGTAATGAAAGCTTTAAAACTAATCCATGGTGCTGGAGCTCAGACTCTTTGGACGTTGGCACGAAAGACTAAAAAGCAATAGATGTTTCCAGTTAAAGCGAAACTGTATACTGAAAGATAAATAAGTCAAATTTTGATTTCCTGGTATCGATATCAAATAAACTGTTTTCGTCGTAAACCGAATGTTGAAGGCTAAATAAGTCCACTGAGTAAATGGTATCATGGCTGAGACTAAGAACTACAATTATGCCTATTTGGCGCGAAACCCGAAGCAAAAACTAAAATAAAAGGGCTGAAAAAATACAGACATACAAGCAGATAAACAGACAGCACAAACATCTTGCCTTTTATATATATATATATATATATATATATATATATATATATATATATGTATTATCGATTTTCTGCACTATTGTAAGAATTGCAACCTTGAAACTTCTGAATATCGTTTCTTATGTCTTTGTCTATGAGTGTATCAAATTTGTTTAAAATTGGACCACTCCTTGTACAACCCGATTTTTTCGATTATCGATTTTCGATATTAATCGGGGATACCTTGACACAAAACTTAACTAAGAACACTCGCAGACGCTTATAGCACAGCTGTGTAAATTTTGAAGAAAATCGGTTCAGCCGTTTCGGAGTCTATAGGTAACGAACGCGCGCGCGCACACATACACAGACACACACACAAACACATACACACACTGACAAAGTTCCATTTATAAATAAGTTTAGATATAAAATAGGGTTTTCTAATCTATATGGCTAAAAACAATGTCTAATCACTTTCCTTCTATTCAATGCATACCACACAAAATGATTGTCGAAATAAAATAAAAACAATTTTTAGGACAAAAATTCCGGTAATTAAACTATGTTTTACTACATCTAAAAATTTAACTGTACAAAATTATGGAATCTTTCATTGCTGAAGTAATGTAGAAAAGTGAAATAAAATCCGAGAAATTCCGTATTTTAAGTGTAAATGAAATCAACGCTAACTTACAAAGTGGATGATTGATTTTTTTTTCGCTTGTTGCTGTAATCTGCTGTGCCTTTAGATATTTAACAACTGGACGGGATGAAAGCATTCACTGTTTATTAAATAAATCCAACTCGTTGTTCAACTCGTCGGTTTATTAACCTTTTGTTCATGCATTTACTTTTATAAAGAGTGCTCGGTACAAATGTAGAGCGTTATACTGTAATGGTTGTTATAATGTTTTTATAATGTTGTTGGTTGTTACAATGATACTATGAATTTATAAAAACATTGTAACAACCATTACAGTATATATATATATATATATATATATATATATATATATATATATATATATATATATATATTAAAAAATAAAATGAAATAAAATAAACCGCTTTATCATATTGACTAGTCTTACGACTTTCCTTTCTCTTCCTCCTCAATACTGACATGTTCACCAGAATGAATTTGTTGAGGATCAACGTTTGATGTGGCCCGGCAAAGAGGTGAAAAACTGGAGAAGTTCAATCTTGGGCAACTCTCCGGCGAGAACAAAGTATATTTGATCAAAATTATTAAAATAACTTGCTTGTTAACCAATCCAGCAAAATTTTACTTCATCAGTTATCTTTACTTTTTTCTGTTTTTGCCGTTTTATACATTATCAGGTCTTGTTCTAAGACACATATGGTCTTTTACCAAGACCCATCTTGTCTTTTCCTATGATCATCTTATCTTTTTCTATGATCAACTTGTCTTTTCTTATGATTCATCTTGTCTTTTCCTATGATCCATCTTTTCTTTTCCCATGATCATCTTGTCTTTTCCCATGATCAGCTTGTCTTTTCTTATGATTCATCTTGTCTTTTCCTATGATCCATATTTTCTTTTCCTATGATACATCTTGTCTTTTCTCATAATCCACCTTGATCTTGTTCATTCTCTTGCATTATATTTTTGGCTGATTTTTGTGCGTATCTTAGATTGTTTTCAGCCGGTTTTGTTAATTTTTATATTTACTGACAATCCGAATGTTGCTATTATATATTTTTTTATTTTTAAGTAAATTGAACAAAAGATGCTATGCCTTATAATTAATTTATATTATTAACTGTAAATACATTTTGTACATTCTATCGTTTCCTCAGTTCCTCTTTCAAATTATCATCTGTCGTAAATGTTGGACTGCTTTTAATAATTCCCATCTATTTTTATTATTGTTTTCATTTGAATATTATTTGGATTTTCTTTTATTCATTTTTAAAACATACACCGAGATTTTCATTGTTTGGTACAATTAGAAATTCATAAAAGTTATGTTTTCTATAAATCTTAGATAGTTTAAATATTCCTGGAGAGATTCCTTTTGCAAAAAGTGAAACTCAATGCAAACTTGGAGGTTGTGCAAAACATTGAGGTCTTTAAATTGTAAGCAAAGTCAACGTACACTCTTGCAAAGTACATGAAAAAGAAGCCGCAAAGATGCATAAAATTCCGAGGTATATCAGACTTCATGCATTCTTTGTTAAAATATAATCATGAGTATTGCTGCACTGTCACTCCAACATGAGTACCATGAATGTCACCTGAAAAAATGATGGAATAATTACTAACCAATCATTTCTTTCAGGCGACATTAAAGGTACTAGTTAGGTTATCTAAGAGTAAGATCCGCACAGATTATGCTGCAATTATAAGATACAAATAATGAAATGCTTATTGAGTGAAATATTTAGATTCATATTATCTGCTAGTTTTATTAATCTAATTTTGTAGTAATTATTAAAATACACCTTAAAGTGCCGAATCCATATGTTGTTGTCAGTGTTGTTGCTTCCATGACATTAGAAGTTTTGGGTCTCAATAAACAACAGACTTCTTCGATAGGCGACCCAACCGAATATGATCAGTATTCGGCTCGCACCCAGACAAAAACGCTACTAGCTTTAGGACTTGCATTATATAAGTTCCCCAGAAAAGGTAATTAATCAAGACTTCACTTGGGCTATTCAATGCTATAGATCAGTTATGCTTGGTTGTACTGGTATTCCTACATACGGTCAAGATGGAGAGAAGAAAATAAACCAATATGTATATATATATATATATATATATAGTGTTGTAACTAAGTTGTTAAACTCGTAGGTTTATTAACCTTTTGTTCATGCATTTACTTTTATAAAGAGTGCTCGATACAAATGTAGAGCGTTATACTGTAATGGTTGTTACAATGTTTTTACAATGTTGTTGGTTGTTACAATGATACTATAAATTTATAAAAACATTGTAACAACCATTACAGTATATATATATATATATATATATATATATATATATTAAAAAATAAAATGAAATAAAATAAACCGCTTTATCATATTGACTAGTCTTACGACTTTCCTTTCTCTTCCTCCAATTTTTAACTTCTTTATTACATCTTATTTGTTCGGTCTTTTTCTTTTATAACTTTCCTTTTTGCTTATTTTCTAACTATATCTTACAAGATATTTACAATAACGTGATTATCATGACAGACTATTTACAAAAGGAAATCTTCATCTCGAATTATTTATAACGCATTTTAGATGTGTCATAAATGATAATATATTCGTTTAAAAATAAATTCGTTTAAAAATAAATTCGTTGAAAAACTAAGACAAATAATATATATACCTAAAAATTGCTTAAAATAAATTACTCAAGATAATTATTCACATATTATATTATAATTAAATGATAATATATAACTTGTAAATTAGTTAAAATAAGTTACTCCTCAGAAAAAAAAAATAAAAATAAAAAAACATTGCCAGTAATGCTAAGGAAAGATTGCGTGTACAAATTTTTTGTAATAAAATAACTCTACTCAAAAGACCAGTAAGACAAGGAAAAAAACGAGAAAAAATGGAATATCTCAATGAAAGTGACTCAAAAAATGTTTCTCTGCAGTTTTTAACATACATATACACAAATCTATGTTCACTTTTAAGTTTTAATCGTGGTATTTACGACGTATGTTCACTGGGAACGCTCGTATTTTTAGTAGTTTTGGGCCACTCACTAGCCCTATTTATCCACAACCACCTGGTGGCCTTCTCGACGGATTTCAAGATCATTTTAATCGGCCGCCTTCTTTTTTGTCCAGTTATCCCTAGGCTAGTAAGGGCTCGTATCATTGACTTTCCTGTGAATCCCCTACAGCCAATCTCGACTGGGAAACAATGAGTACGCCATTTTTTAGTTCTACACTCGTCTAAGAGCCCTTTATATTTGCTGTACTTCCTTTCAAATGCCTCTTGCATATGCTCCCCATGGGACCGTTAACTCCAGCAAAATAATGGGGTCCGAATAAACGATTATGTCTGGACGGAGTTTGGAGGACGATATATGTGTAGGGAATTTTAATTGTTTCCCAAGATGGACTTGCATCTGCCAATCTGATGCGAACGATAACAGGGAATGAGATCCTGCAACATCCTTACTCGGCTTTGCACCTGCTTTAACGAAGCGGATCGCTCTTTTTTCTGGGATGATTTCATTACTCTACAAAGCTTCAGCAATAATGAGCACTGTAGCCTCCAAAACCTTGTCATGACGCGACCGATAGCGACCGTCCGTCAGAGCAGTTCTGCATCCTCGCAATTTCTGTTGCAGTGATTACCACTCAGAGCACAAGGGGCAACTCGGTGAATCTATTTTTCCGCATACGTGAAGGTTAGTAGCGCTTGGTAATACGTCGTACACTATCTGAACCAGGAATCTAGATCGGCTGAAGTCAGTGTTTCAAAGGTCTGACCACGACGCTTTTCGCCGATCTGCACCATCCCACCTAGTCCACGCACCCTGCTGGCTATACCCTGCCATTTTAGTCATCCGCTTTTCCTCCATCACCTCTCTTACTTTGTTTTATATCAGGTGTTGGCGCTCCTTCCCGGTGACTTTTTCGAATCTGTGTGAAGGAATTAGTCCCAGGCCTGCTCTCCCTTGTGCGACTGAACCCACTATAGCTTTTATCCTCAGGTTCCCTTCTGCGATAGCTAATTCCTTAGTTGCACTCCATCTTTGAAGTTTCTATACTGGTAAGCTTCTCTTGTCCGTGAAAACCATGAACTCCTCGACCAAACCTCTGAAAGGCAGCTGGATGGCATTGAATGATCCATATAAAGCTGCGTTGCTTAAACTACGAGGAAATCCTAACCATCTACGGAGGAAACTGCTAGCTCTCCTCTCCAACGTCTTCACAGGCGAGAGTGGAATGCTATATATCTGAAGTGGTCATAATGCTCGTGGAATCACACAACAATGGTATAACCAGGCTTTGAAGCACACTGGTAATCCTGATTTATCTATTTTCGCCAGCGAGTAGTAAAATTCGGCGTGTGTATCTTCGATAGCTATTGTGTCCTTCAAAGCATTGCAAAAAGATTTCCTGTGACTTTTAACAGGCTTATCGGCCAACGTCGAAATGGTTCTCTCTTCTATTGTGAAATAATGTATCTATTTTGGGAAAACATTTTAAAAGGTAACGGTGATTTAGTAACAGTGATTGCTCCCCATTATATATATATATATATATATATATATATATATATAGTGAGGTGAATGAATAAATATACATATGAGAATGCACATATGTATGGCATTATTATTCAGGTGTTAGTAAAACAGAGTTTAATGAATCTGTATTACATATACATTAATAAATGTACCTATTGTCCTAAAATAAAGTCATTCTGTTTAGCAGATGTTTAACTCGGAAACGAAGCGTATGTTCATAGGAGGTTTTTCCATTATTTAGATATAGAGAACACAGACCTGTAGTTATTCCATCTATTTTTGAAACAACTCTTTATATATATATAAACAATTCAAGAAATTAATATATTTAATCTTAATTCGACATTTTTATTATTTGAAGTAAATACTTTATTTTAATAATTAAACAATGCGTATTACGCCTATCGTATCCCCTCAAAAAATCCACATGTCTGCTTTCCCGACAGCTACAATCTCCAGGTGTTTAAATGTAGGGTCAATAGACAACTCCTATTACACTAACTTCTAATTATTCTCCCAACACTCTCATCTACCCAACCCTCATTCTCGGTATCCTTACCCGCCTATCACCCACCCTCTGACATTTCCTATATTTAACCATCCTTTCTCCACTCTATGTAGCCCCCTGCTCAGTAGTGGCAGTGAAATGCCTTGCTCGGGTGAAACGCTTATAAAAAAAAGAAAGAAAGAAAAGATATTTTCTACTACGGATATTAAAAAAGCTTTTATCTTGGTATGGAAAGCATCCATTAAATCCGGTGTGCTTCATCGCTCGGACATGACGACTGCTACATTAAGCAAAGCTATAAGGAAAGCACAAGTTATTCATTAGACCTCTTGAAAGCCCATTACTGCAAAGATTCGTATTCAAAACATAGACAGAGAGATTTCAATTGGCTTATTGTTAATTCGACATTTTTATTAGTTCAAAGGTTATTATAATGTCACCTACATTGTGAGAAGAGACGCTAGAAAAACGGTGGCTTTCCCTAAAAATTGGAGACGCATGTTTGATTTCTTCCGGAGTTTTAACGTGTGCTATATCTATGGGTTAAAGTGCTCAACATGAAGAAGAGAGCATTTGTAAAAATAAAAGTGGACATTGAAGTCAACACCCAGAGGCGACAGTCTGCTAAATGCAATTGTGTTCACTCCGATAGCCACTTTTGTATTTTGTAAAGATGTTCGGACGTAAAGATTGTCGCAATATTTTACAATCTTTCAAACGGGGAAATAATTGTGTGTGGGTACTCACCACCACCCCGCCTTTAGGCGTGTGCGCGTATTTATATGTATGAATGTGAGTGCGCCCGCGCGTGTGTATGTTTTTACTTTTTTGATTTTTGTGTTCTTTCTCACTGCCAGTTAATTATCGTTTGTGTTCGACTCTTTTCATAATTTGAATTAAAGTTTGAAAATGTCATGATGTGTAGATGCATACGCGTAGCAATAGGCATATAACTACGATTGTCCGCTATTAATTCGTTTGATCGATATTCGGTTGTTTCAATCAATTAAGAATCGACTTGAAATTCTTTCATTGATGTAGGTAAGCTCTTAAGCTTGATTTATGAGTCGTCGGGAAAGAAAAAACTTTTCAAATTAATCTGGACAGGGATTCTATCGTATTATAGACAACACGTATCAGCAGCGCATAATACATTCATCTGAACACATGTAAGATAGTATATATATATATATATATATATATATATATATATATATATATATATATGATTTGTGAGTGTCTTTATAATATATACAGGGTACCCATAAAGTTCGTGTGAAGTTTAAACATTTATAACTTTATTTGTATTTGAAGTTCATATTTTTTACTTATCTAAAAATTGTTGCAAATTTTGTGGTAAAGAATTATTCAATAACTATACTTAAAACTAGGTACATTAACATTTTTAATATTTTTCACAGATTAAAGTTATAAATTTTTAAAGTGCACACGAAATTTATGGACATCCTATATATATATATATATATATATATATATATATATATATATATGTATGTATTTTTATATATATATATATATATATATATATATATATATATTATAAAAACGCTCACAAATCATTCAAACAGATTAACAGAAAATGTTCAGTTTTAGAATTTTTTATGTGTAGTGCAATATCACGAGATGTTGAAATGAAAAGAATTTAACCGTTTTTTGTACTGTTTATTGGGTATGCTAGTCTGTATCATTTTCATTAGAAAAGGTGAAATTGGGGAAAAAACGGGGCGTAAATTGATAGTTCCTAATCTCACCTTTTCTTATAGAAACGTTACTCAAACAGACTAGTATACTCAATAAAAAGTCCAAAGAAAAAGCTTAAATTCCCTTCAAATTCTAAAACTAAAGATTTTCTGTTAATCTTTTTGAATGATTTGTGAGCGATTTTTTATAGTTGTCAACACTCTTTGTTTATAGTTTATAGATATGTAATATATATATGTATATATATATATATTAGCAGGTCACTATGTTTCGGGACAATCAAGGTACCAAGTACCTAGTCTACCACTAACGCGCAGAAGTACTAATATACAAATAAAGTACTAATTTACAAAGTACTAATTTATAAAGTACCAATTTACAATGGCTAAAATTCTAAATAGTACAATAACGTTGGACTATATTCTGTCAGACCAAAATATCTCTAATTTATTTACTAAACTTATCGGCAGAGTGAAATGAAAGAAAATTTCTTTGGTCTCATTTGACTTCGTTTTTTTTCTTATCTGTGTCTCTTGTCTTTATCGCTTTTTGTGTTAGCACCATCCTTAGTTTTGAAACTTTTAATCATATTATTGTTCTGTTGCTTATATTCTTTTTGCGTATGTCATTTGATTGCTTAATATTATTTTTACCCTGTTCTTTTCTTTATCTTGTTAATTGCAAACGTGCTAATTCTGATTGTTGGGCATTTTAAGTAATTCCACTAAACCATAACTACTTATTCTTTATTTTTGTAGTTAAATAATATTCTTTGCGCGTAGGTTCTTTCTTTACAGGGAGCTTCTTTTATTCCTTTATATTTTTCTGAATTTTGTTTGGATCTTACAGAAACTTGAGCTGTTCCGTTAGTTTGTAGTTGCAAACGTGACATGCGTGTTTTGTTTTTCGGCCGATGCGAATTCTTTGTTTTCACATTTTATCACCTATTTAATCCTGTCAAGCAACATTGCATTATTCAAAAGATAAGATGAAAGGGGAAGCCGACGCTGTTTCTACTTATCGTTAATTATTCACCATAATTGAAGAGATTTGTCATATTTCAAAATGAACACTTTGAATGTGTCATATTGTTTTTCTACTCATATTAAATTTGTCCTTGCTAACAGTCGCACCCTTCATGTTATGAGCGCACAAAGGTGTCAAGATTGGCATCTGTTTTTGTGTTCATATCTGCTTACTTCTTGCCTCATGTTGCCTTTCTTTGTATTCAACCGTGTATGTGTCATTCAGAAGCAATGGATAAGCAATTTTCATGAGAGAAATTTTATGAATAGATTTATGTGTGGGGTGTAGTGGAGCGAGAGACCAACAAAAATTTAAGAGTGTATAAGTAATATGACTCATATCGGCGCACAAATTGGAGCCAGTGAGCCGAGGAAAATTGTTTTCCTAATCTGTTGATTTACTTACCCATAAATGCTCTTCGGAATGGCATGACTCTGTCTTCTCCCTCAAAATATGAGTTAAAGAGCAGGTAACTTGGTTTATCTAGACTTTGGTAGCAAACTATAAAATAAGAAATATTCGGAATTTCAAATTTGGAGAAAACAGCAGGAAATCACTCTTTTATGTTTCCGTCGAATGAATAGCAATTCCCAGAAAAAGAAAACTATGTGAAGAGGCAAGATCGTTGACTTTTTGAAGGCACGTAACATTAACAAATATAGTACAGTAGAAATTCTATGAATCGTCAAATAAAACTTGATCTTTTTTCACTTCTAGATTCGATTTCACATGTTTTCTGCCGCAAACTCCTCTACCACTCGACAATGAATGACTGCCTACTGCTCATATGTTTGCACGCCCATATCAAGAAGTGTTTGAGCTATTACCCACAAAATTTTCTAATCTCTTATCTCATATATATATATATATATATATATATATATGAGATAAGATATATATATATAAAATTATTTATGAATGAACTTTGCTTGTGTGTGTATGTGTGTGTGTATCTGTGTGTCCGTTACCTGTAGACTCCGAAACAGCTGAACCTATTTTCTTGAGAATTTACACAGTTGTTCTTAGCTAGGTTTTGTGTCGGGGTACCTCTGATAAATATCCTAAATCGATAATCGAAAAATTCGGGTAATAGTAGGAGTGGTACAATTTTAATCAAATTTGATACACTCATAGACAAAGACATAAGAAACGATATTCAGAAGTTTCAAGGTTGCAGTTCTTACAATAGTGCAGAAAATCGATAATATATATATATATATATATATATATATATATATATATATATATATATATGTATAAAAGGCAAGATCTTTGTGTGTGTGTGTGTGTTTATCTGCCTGTATGTCTGTATTTTTTCAGCCTTTTTACTTTAGTTTTTGTTTCGGCTTTGGCTCTAAGTAGGTATAATTGTAGTTCTTAGTCTTTGCTATGATACCATTGACTCAGAGGACTCATTTTGTCTTCAAATTTAGTTTACGACGAAAAAAACCTATTTGATATCGATACCAGGAAATCAAAATTTGACTTACAGCCATTCATTTTTCTTTCAGTCTACAGTTTCGCTTTAACTGGAAACATCTATTGCTTTTTAGTTTTTTGTGCCAACGTCCAAAGAGTCTGAGCTCCAGCACCATGGATTAGTTTTAAAGCTTTCATTACACCCGAGCAACGCCGGACTATACTGCTAGTATATATATATATATATATATTCAAACATGTTTCGTTAAATAATCTGGATATATTACGTCTATATATTTTTATAATGATCCTTTCTAATTCTCTAATGACTTTCTTGATGTTGAGATGAAATTCATAAAGGAATGCGCTGTAGTTTTTTCCTCTCTCAACATTTAATTTGAAAATAACTATAAAATTTTGCGTCCCAGCGTGTATACAAAGATCACAACGACAGCGATTAAGTTTTGTCTTAGCAATTCATTACTGAAGATGATTTTGCAGCAGGTTGAACGTACTTAGGAAATAAATAAATTTCATCTCAACATCAAGAAATTTATCAGAGATTTAGAAAGAATTATTATAAAAATAAAATATTCTGTCCAGATTATTCAACTAAACGTATTCTAATCGATCTATCTATCTATCTATCTATCTATCTATCTATCTATCTATCTATCTATCTATCTATCCTGAGGATATTAATGTAAGGTCTCCACTCATATGGGTCATTTGTTTTTTCTCTGTTACTATTTCTCAATCTTTTCGTATTTATATACAGTTTAGCGTAATTTAATATCTTTCTGCTAACATGAGGTTTTTAATTGGTGAATGTTGTATTGTTTGTCTATGTTCTTGCTGTTTATTAAACGATGTGGAATTTGTTAGTGGTTAATTGCTTTATATTATGTTAACTCTTTTCTTTTGTTTTAATCATTTCGCCTCAAACATGGAGGTACCGCCATTGGTGCGCAAGGGTATACATAAAAGAAGAGTAAAAATTTAAGCAGCAGGAGAGCGAAGATAATGACCAACTAGTCACAGGGAGTATCGGAGAAAGAGCAAGAGAAGGATGGGAATACCAGTAGCGATGGTAGAGTGAGAAGGTAATATATCAAGATGCCCGGTGTGGTGGGGAAAGGACGATAGAAACTGAAGTCAAGTGGATAAGAGATTGCAATTGACATTGCATTTCAATTCTTGGAGATTATAACCATCAGGGAAGCAAGTATACGGAAGGGAGTTCCACGAGCGGGAAGTTCGAGAAAAGAAGCTATAGAGTAGGTGGCGGCTGCATTTGGTTGATTTAAGTGTAAAAGGGTGGGACCTTTTTGCTCGTTTGGTTGCTCAAGTAAACTCTTGTGGTGGGGGCAACAGTTAGCTAAGCTAGTTGTAGCAGAAGCCAGGGAAATATTTGCAGAAAAGACAGAGGGAAACCACATCCCGCCGGTGAGAAAGTCGCTGGAGTTGAGCTGCTCGATCGGGAACTATCACATTACAGATTTTCTTTTGGAGCCTGTCAAAAATCCTGAGATGAATAGCAGGGGTGCCTGACCAGATATGACAACAGTATTCAATGCACGGGCGGAAGTTGTTTTGTGTATGTACAAGACAAACTCAGGCGGGAAAAAACTAGCCCGACACAGTGACCCAGCCTTCCTAGCAGTGGATTTAGCTATTGATTCAATGTAATGGTTTCCCTTGAGGTCGGAAGAGATGGCGAAACCAAGTGTATTCCTTATTGTGGATGAAAAAATTGTTAGATTATTGAAATTATCTTTTATACTAATAAAAGTATTCCTTTATAACTTTATATCGAAAATTTATTCAAAGGTTTTTTAATGAAGTTTGTAGCTCTTAAAAACTTTCGCAATTTTCTTTTTAATGTGTTGTTAATTACAAAGATATGAAACTAATTTAATCCTTAAAGTTTCTTTTATTTACGAATAAAACAATTCTCATGAAATGTTAGAAATATTAGAATTATATTCTATATCTGTAAAAATATTCCTTTATGAAATTATATCAAACATTTCTTTATAGTTTATTTTAAAACAGGCTTTTAAAAACAACGAGAGTGAGAAAGATAAGACATTAATATATCTTAACTTTCTCGCTAGATTTATGTCTAAACTTTGTGTTTTGAATTACAACGATATGAATATGATTTAATCATAAAGGTTTCAGTTAAATTTACTTATTTTTTAAGACAAAAAATATACTCATTCTGCTGAATTTACTAGCTAAAAAATGTCTCTTTTGATAGTACAAATCCAAACATCAGATAATTCTTTATCTTTCAGAAAAGACAATACATGAACTTTTGTGCCGTTTTTATAATTCCCTTTGCAATTTGGTACAACCCATCTGTAAGACATTTGTTTCTAAATTAATAAAATATGAAAAAATAGATAAATAATTTAAAAACACCATGAAAAATCTACTGCACAAGTGACGACTTCTTTCTTGAAAGTTTTAGAACTGAAGATGATGACGTCTCAAGTTCTCGTCATATCGTGCTGACCTAGATTTTACGACAGTCTCGGTTGAGCTGATCTCTTTTTACTGTGTTGAGCTGACTTCTTTTTTTCCGTGTGCAGCTGGCCTTTTTTATCATGTTGAGCTGACATTCTTTTAATGTGTTCAGCTGAACTCTTTTTACTGTGCGGAAGTGTATATGATTAAGTGTTTGTGTTCGTTGCGTTTATGTCTGCTGGTTATTTTTAGGTTAATGCTTGTGTGTATGCGTATTTCTTTAGTGCGCTTTGTGTGTGATCTTTTTTCATTTTATTGATTGCTATGTTATCTGGTGTTCCTTCTTTCTTTATTCCGCTTTTTTTCACTTGTCACCTGCATTTCATTGAGTGTATTTGTATGTGCATGCGACAGATAAAGAGTGTTGCAATTGGGCTTGATTTGTTATTTTGTTCACTTATTCTTTGTGAAATACTTGCAAACTTAAAGTAGTTTCATCTCATGTAATTAAAGTAAACTGGCTCAGTCACTAAATGAATTTTAAAATAAGTTTGAGTTACAAAGTACCGCTGTAAACAAATGTATTATTATATATATTTTAAAATAAAAATAAATATTTAAAAAAAAATTCATTTAAGTAATACAAGTGATATATACATTATTTTATATTGTACTAATAAGATTTTGATTTCTTAATATGGAAAGTGTAATAAATGCCAAGTCTGAAATAAGCACGGTAGATGGAGACGCATGGTTTTTGTATGACAAATAGAAAGCACTGGATATCTAGTCGCTAAGAAAATGAAATCCGGTGAATTTATAAGTTTCTTTGAAAATGGTGTTTAACAACCAACGCCAGCAGAATATAAAAATAGCAGGCAGGGTGACATGGACATCAGACTAACTCAATCACAGAATCAAATCCAAAACTAAAAACTAAAAATAGAAATGCAGTTCAGTATCTTCAGTGCCTCTACGAACTGACGTACAATCTCTTCCGACTCCATTAACACTTTAGCTAATCACCTGGGGAAATGTGCTTTGTTCGCAATATCGCATAAAATATGGGATCTCTGGTATTTTCCCCTCCATTTACATTTATCACGAAAATTCGTGATCTACATTCGAGTAAATGTAAAAAGTAATAAAGCCGAATATTTGATTCTGAGGTCAATTTAATCCCACTAACAAGTGGATATAAAGATACAAAGCACATAATATCTTTTATTAAATAAATAAAATAGAATAACACTTAGGCACATAATTCGACAGTTTTGTTCAGTTAAATTTTAAATATGAAATGGTTTTTATTGTTAAAAGTTTATAATAAGACAGCTTCAAATATACAATCATACGTATGTATTTCGATTTATCTCTTCTCTTACAAAGCACACACACACACACACACACACACATATATATATATATATATATAGTCATCCGCAGACAGATCTGTTTCGCTGTATCACAGCACATCAGTACAGTTAGCCACCGATTGCTTTTAATCCAGGATTGAAACCTCGCCGAATTGGCGTCAGTCGGAGATTCTACTTCTGAACTATAGAAGAAGGCAGATTTTTAGCGCGTATATTATCATTATACACGCCCAATAGCTGAGCGTGTTCTAATTCATTGCTGAATGAACGATGCGTATTTGCTAGAGTAGCTACTGTTTTTCAAAGTGTACCTTTCTTCCAGAGTGCTCAATCAGGGTGTGAAAGCGTAAAAAGTCATCCGCAGACAGATCTGTTTCGCTGAATCACAGCTCATATCTATCTATCTATCTATCTATCTATCTATCTATCTATCTATCTATCTATCTCTCTCTCTCTCTCTCTCTATATATATCTATATATATATATATATATATATATATATATATATATATATATATGTATGTATATCCATGCATACATACAAATATTTGTGATAAAAGTATAGTTCGTTATTTATGTGTTTTGCATGATTTACACACATAAATATGTTTTGCATGATGTACACACATAAATATGGTTTTCTAAGCGCAGCTTAGATGTGGCAAAAGGCCGAAAGTAAGTGGCACCCACTGAGGATCGAACTCACTACTCATTTGTAATAATACTAGTGAGACAATCTTGCTAATCATTACACCACCACGAGGTGCACATCACACATATATATGCATGCAATTATACATGCACACACACACACACACAAACACGCATTCTATCACACACATATACATATTACATGCATCCATATATATGTATGCTATTATACATGCACACAGACGCACACATACACACACTTTCTCACGCATATATATATATATATACTCACAGATGTTTTATTAGAAAAATAGTAACTTTAATAAAAATGAATATATTTTGAAATGAAACTGCTGTTCGCATTTGTTTCTCACTGGGTGACATTCAAAAATGTGATTTAGTTTCAGACGTGACTGCAATTTATGTAATATGTACAAAAAATCTTTACCGTGTCTTTCTACATGATGCATGCGTACATTGTCAACTTTTGTATTAAACGTAAAAATGAAAGGAAGTGATATTTTCATCATTTAAAACTTTTTCTACAAAAAGAAAACGCGGTAAAAATCAATTGAAAATATTTCCAATATGACACCAGCATCTTGCTGACTGGCGCACACTTTGTTATGACTCAAAATTGTAGACAAATAATGTGACGAATTTTTGTTATTTGGCGCTTTTATCTCTGCAGAAAAGTGAAAACATCGCACGAATAGCAGAAATAATTTGTGCCTTTTATGGCGATAGTGCCATAGCTGAAAGTATTTATTGATAGTGTTTTGCTAGATTCAGAAGTGAAAATTCATTTCTGAAATTACGACATTCTGGCTGTTCTGCAGTCGTTGTTGATGACTAAGTCGAAAACTGATTACAAATATTCCTGGTCATTTTCATACGATAAATGGTAAAAGTACCCCACGTACTTCATATGAGCGTTATCATGATACTTAAAAACGTTTGAATACGTAAACCGTTACGATGTCTGCATGGGTTACAATGAAACGAAAAATTCAATGGATTGTATTTTTTCTGCGTTCTCTGTTAAAACACCCCCGCCAAAAAAAATCACTCGTTTTTTTTAAAATAATGATCATATGCGATTAAAATCAGATGCTTTACAATAATAAGGAGGAAAACGGTTCCAGGCTCAAACTAAAATATCACTGGTATACATTCCAAAAATAGGTCTTTATTAAAAGAAAGTGATTCTGTATATTTGATCGGCATGAAATATTTTTCTTATGGTAATTGAATTCTATCACGTAATATACCCAAAAGGACTGCAAGAAAACTGAATTCATGGTCATCAGTAAAAAAAGCAACCCAAAATGCCAAGCACAGGTGGGGAATACTAGAATCAAGCAAGTACAAAAATTTAACTACCTAGGAAGTGCTCTAACAGGAGTTAGAAGGTGCAACACAGAGATCCGAAGGCGAATTGAAATGGCGAAGGACGCGTTCCAGAAGCTTAGTAAATTACTAAGACACAGGAAACTTTTACTAGAAACAAAGAAGAGAGTATTAGATTTCTATCTGATGTTAGTTCTTCGTTACGGCAATGAATGTTGGACAATATCATCGAAGATGAAGGAAAACTTGAAGCAGAGGAAATGTAGTTCTACAGAAGGATGCTGCAGTTATCATTGACCGAGCATGTGAGTAATGATGAGTGTTGGAAAGAATGTAAACGAAAAGGAAATTAATATTGAGCATCAAGAAGAGACAACAAAAGTTCCTGGGAAATACAATGAGCAAGGAGGGCTTAGAGAACCTGAGTCTAGATTGAGGGAAAAAGAGAGATAGGAAAGCAACGGATAACATATTTGAAGGGCCTGAGCAGGTGAATGACAGAACAGGAGTTGCATGGTGTAACAGGAGAATGCATGCTAAGAGCCACCAGAGATAGGGAGACGTGGAAGGCCATGATCGCCTACGTCCTGAAAAGACAGGGCACATAAAAGAAGAAGACCCATGTAGACTGATTGATGATAGTTTTGTAGATAATTCATTTAATGGGAAGATCTTCAATTTGCAGAAAATATGAAAAACCCACTTTGATAAGTTCATTACCGAGAAAGACGTCAAGTGTTTGGAATTACCATTTAGAGAAATGGCTAAACGTAGAGGAAAAATAGTATATAATGTGGTTGAAGAATGCATGCAAAAATTAAAAAAAAATTGTCTCTGAAATTCACATAAAAAGCCGATACGAACAGTTTTCTGACCCAATATGCTTACACACATACTTTGTGATTGCCAAATCTTATTGAGATGAGACGTCACTGCACTACTCAGTTGTGATGGCTTCCGCAGGTCTTAAGATGACTTGAGATTAGCATTCGATTTCATAAGGTATCAAGCATATATTAAAAATAGACCCTGTCCTTGATTAGACTCTGCATTACCCGACAACTCTCCTGTAAACCTCCCATGTGCCTGATGGTCTGAAAACTGTGATACTGTCGGCAAGATGACAAGGTAGACTAGCATAGTTGGCTTGCTTTTGGGTGTTATGAAGACCTTTCAGATGATTTGCATAACTGTTCTGGACAACATGCAATCACAAATTTCCAAAACTAAACATTTGATAACACATCTGTAAAACGCAGACAGTTAAACATCAGTGAGAAGACAAGAAAGATGACAGAATATCTTGAAACATTGAGATAAGATTCTGAGACAATATGCACACCATTGTTTGATTATATGATTTATTGACAAACGCCCGTGCAACACGGGTGCCAATCCCCGAATCGCCATGATTAATACCCACTTACAAGCCAAAGTAAGATAACTAGTAATCACTTTAAATGGAGATTTTCCCGAGTTTTCGCTCTCTTCACAGGGGACACATACATATATGCACAAGTATATACATACGTACATAATAGCGTTTACGGCCTATCACGTTGAATACACCGGTTCTCGCTCGATCACCGAAGTTAAGCAAAGTTGAGCCTGGTCAGTACTTAGATGGGTGACCGCTTGGGAATACCAGGTGCTATAAGTGTATAGTGACGAATGTGCATTGCAGTGGGTATCGGCTCGGAAAGGGATATCAGTGAGCCGAGTTCAAATTCCAGTTTGAATACCCTGCATTCAATTAAGCAATGGTACCCTTGGGAAAGGTATTAATCCGTCCCTTCCTCCAGTTATGGGTTAAATAACAAGGGTAAAACTTGGGGACTCTGACCTTAAAAACAAATCCCAATGAATCTTGATACTCAAAAAAGAAAAATGTATTACTAGACACAAAAACCTATATAAACAACAATAAATTGTTGAAAGGAAAAGGTATTACCAGCAATAAAGAAGTAAAGTTTAGTTGGCAATAAATGACTCGCCGAGGTTGATTTGCCATAAAAACAAACCAACCAACCAACCAACGTACATAGTATCATGATGAATATTCTAGACAACCGTTTATCCCAGGAGAGGTTTTTATCAGCTTTTAGTAAGCTCTTGGGTACATCCTGCTGAAAAACTAGCTGCCATCGTCAGCATTCATTCCTGGTCAGGGAACCGGTTTACTTGCTGATAACCTGACTATGCCGCAGGTAGTACTGAAGTACGTATAACCAGTAGCACACATCACGTACGCGTGTTCATATAAACACACACACATACACACATATAAGCATACACACATATATATGCGTACATATATACATATATATGTGTGCATGTGTGTGTGTGTGTGTGTGTGTGTGTGTGTGTGTTTCGTTAAAGACGAAAAACAAAGTACTGCAATTAAGCTTTTTATTTAATTTGTCTTCAGTTTGAACAAGCGTCTTTCTTACCTGAACACAAAGTGTGTAAAATCTGTCCAAATGTTTTGCATATACTTGCGCTTTCGGCTATTCTTTTACCAATTTTCAAGGATGATTTTTATTTTTTCATTTTTTATTAAACATGTGGGGTTTTATTTATGTTTTTAAAGTTATAGAAATGTTTTATTTTACGGACAAATTTTGGCCTTGTTCATAGTTAATGGTATTGAGTGCTGGATTTTTTTATTATTAGGGTTTCCATTATTTTTAATCATTTTTACATGTGAATGAGGCTATTATATTTGCCTTTTTCTATGTTTTGGATGGAGTCTGATAAATTGTGTATGTTTAAAAGAGTTCTTATGCACTTATAGTCTGAGAGGTATAACGTAAGTCGTGCAGATAAGCATATTCGATGAATATAATTATTTATAAGTTTGCTTTGATCAGGAACACACTTTCTTAAGGAGACATTCTACTAACCAATAACAGTGACAAACATATAAAATTATCATAAATTAACGAAAGACAAGAAAAAATTCCTAAATCTAGGGCTAAATTACCATTTCTAACCTAAATTTAGGTACCTCCACTCATTTTCGATACCAAAATTTAAACTGAATTTTAAAAAAATAAAAATCTTTTCTTGAAGCTTTAATTTTAGCTTTAATTGAAAGCCGAGAGATTGAATTTACTAATTCCAGTAAGCAAAAGACCCTGGCGTATTTCAAACCGAAATTATATTGATCGGAATTTAACTTTTTTTTTTATTAAAAAAAAAATCAATTTGTCTGCCATTTTTCATTTATCGACATATTTTGAAAACAGAAGCCAATTTTCGGTTTTAAAAAATTTCGCAAAAATAAAATACATGTTGACACATTATTTTATTCAAATTACCAAATTTAAACTGATCCTAATCTGATTTAAAGCATGAATTACTTGCTTACTGTCTGAAATGTACTATAAAAGCGTTTCCTAATTACGGCAGCCTTTTTTATCAGAGGCTATGACTGACATTGGCATTTATTAATTTTTATTCTTAATATCGATTTTTCATATTCTTTTTAGGTGCCTTCGCAAATTATGAATTTTACAATTACTTTTTTTTAACAAAAATAGGAAATTAGGAATTCAAATATAAAATTTTCTTTAACTTTTGAAGGGATGATTTGCAAAACATGTTGAAAGTTGAAATGTAGGGCATAGGAAACACGAAAGCGAGATAAAAGAATTGTACGCTACCAAATATTTTTATATAAGTTTATTTTTTCATGTATGAATCGCAACCTTTGAAACACGTAACCTCTTAATGATATGTCATGTCCGGCTATCCGTAAAAAGAAAATACGGGTAATGAGCATGCGTACAATTAAGCTGTTTTAATTATTTTAAAAATCCATTGGCTAATTTATTTGTATTAAGCTTTTCAATTTCGATTAGTACATGTAGTCTTCATGCATGAAATTAACGCTCTAGTTTTAATGATGGAGGAGGAAATTTTTAAAAGATTTTGAAACTTTAGAAATTATTAGAATAAAATATAATAAAAATGAATACAATTCTTGTAAAAATTCATTATGCACTGAAAGTTTTGTCTTTTGAGAATATGATATCCTTAAATTATATTGTTTATAAAAGCAATTAAAAGTTTATATAAATAAAACATGGCATAGTTTTATTGTATTTTTGTTTTCGCAATTCGGAGCAGATTTTCTAAAAATGGGCCAATTTTGAAGAAAAAAGCGACAGTTGATTAGCATTCCTCAATGACTGCTGAATTTAATTAATATTATATTTATGGGGAAACGAACGCGAATTTCTAGACATTTCCGGAAATTAATTAGTGGGTTGGTTACATATGTAAAAAAAATAAACTTACCAAGATTTTCTAAAAATGATTTCAGTCAGTTATGAATAAGTCCTAAAATTTTCATCAAAATCCCCTATTATTTAATTTTTTGCAAGAATGTCCAAATTAATGGGTCTTTCCCAGGCAAAAAGTGCCTTGCGTAATATTACGTTTGCCGTTATAAACCCTTGTAAAAATTACGTCACTCACTTTCGAAAGTCTTAGAAAGAATTAAAAAAATTAAAAAAAATAATTTAAAAAATACTTTGCTCTGTACTCTTAATAATAACATAAATATTTTGCCGATAAAACTTTGTTTTCATTTCATTTGGAGCCATTTCATTTCTTTCGTACTGTGCTGATTTTCAACGATATTCATGGAGGTACCTACCTAAATTTGACTTCTTTCACCAAAGTACCGAAATTGAAATTCTACATCAGTCACTATTCCAATTTGAAACCCAATTTGAGTAATAGCAGTTCATTTAGACCTGGGTTTCAAGACGATCTTATTTGTAGTTTAATTATTGATAATCTTGACAGAATTAGTTCTGTTGCTATTGGTATTATAACTATATATATATATATATATATATATATATATATATATATATATGTGTGTGTGTGTGTGTGTGTGTGTGTGTGTGTGTGTGTGTGTGATTTAAATTCCGGATCCAGTTAGTATGGAGATGGCTCATTGGAAACAATGGGCCACAACTAGGTACTACAAAAAAAAAAAAAAAAAGAATCGCAGAACAAGATAAGATGTCATGAGACATAGATAGCAGAACAGGAACAATCCTTGACTGTCGATTAAATAACGGGTTCAGTTTGAAATTCCATATTGGTCACCCGTATTGACAGTCTCCTAAAGCAGTCTGGAGAGCACAACTGTCGAAACATTGTCATTATAACACCATGTAAATAATGTAAATGAAGTTAGTTTGATTTGTTGATTAGCTACAGGGTTTGGTAAATTATTGTGGTTCAGTGTTTGTTTTATATTTTTCGTTTATAAATTACTAGCAGTATAGCCCGGCGTTGCTCGGGTATAATGAAAGCTTTAAAATTAATCCATGGTTCTGGAGCTCAGACTCAGCCTAAAGAATATTTGTGTGAAGTTTGGTGAGAATCGGATAAAAATTGTGAATTTGTATAAAGGACATATAGACAGATAAACAGACACACACAAACATCTTGCCTTTTATATATATATATATATTATCGATTTTCTGCATTATTGTAAGAACTGCAACCTTGAAACTTCTGAATATAGTTTCTTATGTCTTTGTCTATAAGTGCATCAAATTTGATTAAAATCGAACCACTCTTTCTATAACCCGATTTTTTTGATTATCGATTTTCGATTTCTATCAAAGATACCTCGAAACAAAACGTGGCTAAGAACACTTGCAGACGCTTATAGTACAACTGTGAAAATTTTCAAGAAAATCGGTTCCGCCGTTTCGGAGTCTATAAGTAACGGACACACACACACACACACACACACGCACACACACACACACACACACACACACACACACACACACACACACACAGAGACACACACACACACAGTCAAAGTTCCATCACACACAGACAAAGTTCCATTTATAAATAAGTTTAGATTGTGTGTAAATAAATAATATTTTATTCTTCATGATGACTACTTTGTATTTCGATGAGGACAACATACTACTGTAGCTGAGGAAGAATAAATTTTAAGTTTTTATTTTATTTATAAACGGAAGATTCAACATTATTATTATTATTATTCTAATTAATATATCTAAAAAGTGAATAATATAATTCTTGTTAACTTCATCTTTGAAATTAATAGCTCAATAATCTTTCGTTTCTATTTACTCTTCATTCAGGATAAATGGTAACAATTAATGCAATGAAATCAAGCCTTTTTTAATGTCAAATAATTGAATATTTATGATAAAGTAAAGATTAAGCTAAAATAATAATTACATTTAACTAATCGTATGTGATTAATGACGAAACAATTGATTAATCTTAATGACTTTGATCGAAACTAAGTGCAAATCGATATCCTCCGTTCATATGCAAAATACTCCTTATTATTAATCTAGTAAAATGAATTATAATCCTTATCAAATAATTATAAATTTTCCATGTGAGGAAATATTTTAATTTAATAATTTAAAAATAGGTATGAAGGATGTGTGTTGTGGTCAACTGCATCGCAACCTCTATCCTATATAGCCGAGTTCGAATTCCAGTTGAATTCATTGCATTCACTTACGCGCAAATACTTTTGGGAAAGGTATTAATCCGTCTCTTCTCTGCAGATAAGAGGGCAGACTGGGTTTATAGCCTTGTTTGGCCACAAGTTGTCATTAAATTCTGCAGGAAAGTCTTTTACATGGTTATTCATGTCTCTTTCGAGACATGATCGGCCAAGCGTATATCACGTATGGCACTTAACTGAGTAGTCTCGATAAAAAAATCGAATAGCAGGACAGATTGGGTTATATAGCTTTGGTTGGCAATCAGCTTACCGCTGAAAGTAATGACAACTTACTGCGGTAAATAATCTTCTGTTCAGTCAGTCATATCTCTTTCGAGACATGATCGCCCAAGCATCTATTGCGTATGGTACTTAACTGACTGATTATACCATTATCTAGAAGATTTTGTGTATTTGTCATTCGTGGCAGGCAAAAGAATTTACTTTAAAATAACATCTTTCAAAAACTTATTCGTATGGTGAAGGCTTTGTTAGTGATCAAATATCCAAAAATTTGCTTGCAAATATTTGTTGTGGAGTTTAGTGAACTATGTTTTATGATCCAATTGACCAGTTAAGATTAATAGCTATTAAATATGAAGACATTACTCACGAGTAAAGGTCATTATGTGGATATAAAAATAACAAAATCTAGCAAACGGAAACAATTCGTACCAATTTAATTGTGTTATTCGTTTTGATGTGTGGCTTTCGTAAAAAGTCTACTACACTTCATCTTCGGATGATATTATGTTTTGCAACGTTTAAGGCACAAGATAATCGGGCAAGAGAAATGAACCAATGCTTACTCAAGGTTGATCTACACATAATGTGATACTGTGAATATGATAAGATTAGAAGGTAGTCCTATGTCATGAAATTAATTCGAACCACCTTTCCGAATTACTGTAATTGAACGCAACAATTAGAAAAAGTCATCTTATTTAGTTAAGAGAATATGCATAGAAGTATAGCAGAAAATCAGAAAATTACTGTTTTCTACAAGCAGTAGTTTATGTATAATATCTTTAATGACCAAAGAGGAACAGGCGTTGCTACCGTCGTTATAATAAGAAAAAAAAATCCTTTCAAAAACAAGCAGTAGTTTGTATAATATCATTTTTTACTGCGATGTTGTAAAAAGTACCAGGTTAGGAAACTGGCGCGGGATATCCTTCTCTCAATGAGGGTGAATGGGCCTCTCTTAAGCCGTGGTAGGCTTAAGAAAATATATAATGTTTTTGCTGTCACAGGTGAGGCGTGGTGGGTGCAGTTTGATTTTGGTGTTGGGTACAAAGAATATTGTGTCGTTTACTAAATGTTTACAAATTAAACACCTGGGTTTCTGACATTTTAAATTCCCTGATAGGTTTGGTAGAAGTGAGGATAGTTGATAGGTTGGGTGTTTGTTTCATTGCATTTATGTGACAGCAAAAACATTATATATTTTCTCTTCTGTTCAATATGTCCCAATAGTGGATATATTGGAGAATCTGGTAATAGTTTTAGATTTCGTTTCAATAATCACAAACTTAGTATACGCCAGAACAATCAATATTCCTCAACAGCAGTCCACTTCAATCAACCGGGTCACACTTTAGAAAAATGGCAAATGTTTACTAATAGACCCCGATGTTAGTTTTACACCCACACGCAGAAAGAAAGAAAAGTACTGGATTTTAAAATTAAATACACACAAGCTACGGTTAAATAGGGACTTGGGTGTTTTGAATCTTTACAAATATTTTAATAGCTAAACTTTGTTAGATACATTCAAATCTAAAACAAAATTTATAAGTATTATTAAAGATAGGTTTACGTTGACAAACATTTTTTTAAAAATCTGTCGCTTTCTGCGTCACTTGATGTAAACAAACTCCCTCCACAGACGCGTCACGTGATGTAAACAAACTCTCTCCACAGACGCTCTCGCGAAATACGTTTCTAATTCGAATTTTAAAATCATTTGTTTCTGATGAAGGACCGAGGAAGGTCTGAAATATAAAATATAATAATAGAAATAAACAAATACTGTCAGAAAATACATTTTTAAACTCACAACTTTTTAATAATTTTTCCGATACATATTAAGACAGTATACGTGGATCATCACTATGTTATATATATATATATATATATATATATATATATATGTGTGTGTGTGTGTGTGTGTGTGTGTGTGTGTGTGTATGTGTGTGTGTGTGTGTGTGTTTGTGTGTGTGTGTGTAATACATATTGAGGATAAAACACATGTTCAAACAAACTCATAATAGCATATAAATCACAAGTAAATAATAGGACAGCATTTCCAAATGTAAAGATGAAAATAAATGCCTACGAACTGTTACTATAACATATTTAGAAAAATGAACCAACTAATCATATATAACATGGAACTAATCCACAATATTTCAACAATTTTAGAACTAAAGGAATTGCACGAAAATATTCGGAAATTATAAATAAAATGAAATAAACAAAGCAATGATAGACATAGATAAAATATAAAAAATCAAATATAATATATGATATAGACCATAGAATAATGAACAAACAGGGTGGTAGGTCAAGAACATATATTACGTCAACAAGTGATACAAACATATACAAAGAGAAACAAAGAGAAAGGATAATAATAGCTTGGCTACAAGTGACCGTAAGACAGACAGACTAGGCTGAGCTGTATTGGAGTCGTACTGGAAACCAGTGTCTCTGTCGCCCCGGCTCTGTCCTTGAGAGTAATTAACTCTCGGTTAATATAGGCAAAGAAGAGTTCATTATTAAGTGGGTAACTCTCACTTTCTACCCATTTATTTATCTATTTTAGCTGTAAAGAGCCCCTCCAGAAATCGTCCAACGGTTGGCTTGATTTCGGGAAATAGCCGAAGTTGATACTTTTTAGCACCTCTTGTACTTAAAAAGATAATTTTATGTACAAATATGACATATAATTCTTAATAATACAACATTTATTTTAATTTTAAACTCATAACCTTTTCAATCTGCAGTTCTGATTACACATTGATACGAACTATTCACATATTTTATAATCTATCATCTTGACATAAGATTAAACTTTGGTTGTTTTAATCTAGTCTCAATTTCTCGTTAAAAGGAGGAAGAAGACGGTTAGATGGCCATTTTGAATATATTTGACATCGTCTTATCAAGTTTTTAAGAGTAACTTCATCAGTCGTATTTGCAATTACATACGCCACAATTTGTGCAAAGTCTTATAACTGAAATGATTTTTATAATGACATATTTTGAGCGAATACAAAGACAAAAACAAACTATAAATTAATACATTTTCGAATATGGAAAAATTTATGTAATTTGTAAAGAAGATGAACAAGCATTTGAAGTGCCATCGAATGTTTTCTGATTATTGGAGAGTGTTTTTGAAAGGAATGCGACAAAATATCTTCTTCGTTTTCGCCGTGTATTCCTTGTTATTTCTTTGTTATTTCTTTGTTATTCATGCCGATCTGTTTTGATAAAGTAGAATTAATCAAGAAGAAAATCGGACATGAACGCATCACATCCGCACAAACATAAAGTACTACATAAACGTACATACAAATAAGCACACATTTATAGGCACACATAGATTCTGCAATATATTATTATATCTTCAAGCTGAATTAAAAATATTTACATTAAATCTATATCGAAACTTTTCCAAATACGCAGAAGATACCCACATTCAGATACTCAAAAAGATCGTGAAGTAATAAAAGTCTGTCTTTTTTTTTATAAAGTAAAAGTTTTATTAAGTAGAATCGATAAAAGCTTACATGTTTAAATGTTAGTTCGAAAATTAAACACATTTGAATACAAACCAAAATATGAGGAAAATAAAAGAATGTGAGTAAACGTCGCTATAGATTATCTGAGGCGACACACGTTCGAAAAAAGGTTAGAGAATATCTCGTTTAGAGAATACTAGACTAAATAACTGATGGAATAATTCAGATTTTTTAATCTTTTCGCATCAAAGAACGCAGAACAGCCACTGGTGTCCAGGGGGTGAGTGATAAGAAAGAACAGCAGATTACAGTGGATGAAAGAGAATGGGTAAGAGAAAGATAGGAACACTGGTGTAAAGAGATCTACATGAGAGTAGAGGGGAAAGGAAGAACATGATACAAGAGTTGTCAAGAAAAGGAATAAGAGATGGCAATTGACATTGCATTTAAATTCTCGGAGATTGTAACTGTCACAGAAGGAAGTATACGGAAAGAAATTCCATAGTCTAGAAGTGCGAACAGAGAAGCTGTTGGAGTAGAAGTTGCAGTTACATTTGATCAGTTTTAATGTAAAAGTTCGCTAGTTTAGTAGCTCGACTAAATACATTCAGAGAGGCCATCAGGGAGCTACGCCCATCGGAGCAGAAGCCGTGAATGTATTTGTAGAAGTGACAGAGGGAAGCCACATTACGTCGGTGGGAAAGTGACTGGAGTTGAGCTGCCAAGTCTGAATCAATTACATTGCAGACTCTCCGTTGGATTTTGTCAAGAACCGCGGGATGAATAACAGCAGAACCTGACCAGATGAGAGAGCAGTATTCAATACACGGGTGAATGGTAGATTTACATATGTGCAAGATGGATTTAGACAAGAAAGACTACACAGTGAACCAACCTTCCAAGCAGCAAGATTTAGCTATGGATTCAATGTAGTCATTCCACTTTATGTCGGCTGATAGAGTTAGGACGAGGAGGTGAAGTGATTTGATTTCAGGGGACTAGCTGATGTGGCTAGGTGGTTGAAAGATAACAGCTTCGTTTTGGAAGCATTAAAATTGATGAGCCATTTCTTACCCCAGTCTGTCACAGATTGGAGGTCCTCTTTAAGATCAGCAGCGAAATTTGCTTTGTCTGCCTCAGCAGATACCTTATCGAGATGGGAGTAAATGGTTGTGTCGTCAGCATAGATGCCTACTTGGGAACTGATTACATCAAGAAGATCGTTGATGAAGATCAGAAAAATCGTTGCAACTAGAATAGAGCCTTGAGAGACACCCGCTTTTGTGTGATATTATCTGGATGCATGCTAATTCAATACTATCTTCATTACGCAATTTGAAAGGGACGACTGGATTAGGTCAAACAAGCTTCCAGTTATACTATAGCCCTGTAGCTTGTGTAGAAGGCCAGCATGGCAGATGCTGTAAATTGCTCTGGAGATATCTAGTGCAACAGCTCTAGCTTCGCCGTTCTTATCGAGAACTTGGTATATATACTCTGTGATGGTCGTTAACATATTAGCAGTAGACCTAGTGAAGCGGAAACCATACTGTTTATCGGAGAAGTGGCTGTGGGCTGTATGATGTTGAACCACTTCAGTATTGTTTGATAGCCTCGAACACTTTGGCAAAAATTGGTAGGACGCTGATAGGGTGATAATTAGAGGGGTCTGAGGTCACGTAATTGTTTTTAAATACAGGAACTAAAGAGAAGGAATTCCAGTAGGAAGGGAATCAAGAAGGATAGATGCAGTAGTTGTAGAGATGTAAGAGGATAGAGGAGAGTTCAGGGGCACATTTCTTCAGGACAATGTTTGGGATTCCGTCCCTATCGCTCGCCTTATGGGGATCACGCTTTGAAATGATATTAGAGACCATTGAGTGGGTAATGTGACCATCACTAAGCTGAGCATCAGTTCTAGTTGAGAAGTATGGTGTGAATACCCAAGACGAATTAAGTATTGCGTTGGTGGAAAATCTGCGAGCAAAGCATTCAGCTTTGTTCACTAAAAAATGTAAATACCTCAAATTCATTTATTAAACATCTTGGCTGGGATGAAAGCACCAATTGCAGCTTTAGCCCAAGAGAAGATCTAGGATACACAGTCTTCAATGGAAAGACAAGAAATTTTTTTTTCCACGGACCGTCACACAGGAAATCGCGAAATGACTCCCAGTCTGCTCTTTGGTAACAGTAAGATATTCTGCTGGTCGGAGTTTCCTGGAGGGAGGGTAAGTGGAAGGTTATATAAACGAAAACCACTGCATGATCAGTGTTGCCTACAAGGTAAAACTGCATAACATGGCAAGAGTCAGGGATATAAGTGAAACAGAGATCTAGCAGTGATTTAGTTCCATTAAGATTATTAGTGAATCGCGTAAGGGATTGAGTGATTGAAATGTTCATGGTATGGACACCAGTAAGATCTGCGACAGAGTTTTCCAGCCACTTGGCGTGGTGTGCATTGAAGTCTAAAAACACAAATATATGAGCGAACGCATGAAAGAAAAGAGATGCTGTCAAGTACGGAACAGTCAGAAGATGAAGGAAAACGGTAGAGAAAGAAAAGATAGCTAACCGAGCTTAATAGAGAGAGACACATGTAGGAATGATCTGGAGATTCAAGAGAAATCCCCCTAGCTAGAGGGAGATGTTAACTGACATAAACGTCAGTTCCATGCATATAGACATTGGAGTCCTTCTTAAAGAGGGGTATATAACAGAGATATAGAAATCAGAGGAAGGAGTAGAAGGGTCAAGATTAGTTTCACAGAGAGCTAAGATGTCAGGTGAGCTTACTTGAAGGATCGATTCAACGCTGCAAAAGTTCGTACGGATACTACGGATGTTCAAGAAAGAGATGTTAACAGGTTTAGATGATTTTTGTTTAGCTGGTTTTTACTTTGTGGAATGTCATAATTACAGATTTTTGTTAAGAAAAGGCCTAGAGTAGTAGTATCAGTCGGTCGTCAAAGGCAACATGTGTAGGAGGGAAACTGGTGCAGACTGCAGCATAATGTGGCCTCAGGGTTGCCTACCGAAAGTACTTGAAGGGACACCCATCCATGCTCAACATGGCACTACAAGAAACCCCGATATTGTTCAACTGTTGATCAAAGCAGCTTCTCAAGATGCAACGCAAGAGTTTGGTCTCCTAACTACCTGTCGAAAGCAGCAACTAGGAAACTGACAACAAACCTTCAGAATAAAGAGACGTCGCTACCATCCTCACACATTGCAAAAAGCTTACTACAGCTATTAAACTCTGAGGAAAGGAAAGAAACCGGTAAACAAGGGATTAGCTAATACTTCTGTTAAGTTGAAGATGGACGTATATGAAACTGTTGATAACAGGGTCTATTTACTCCAATTTAAAAAAAAAGAATGAAAAAATAAGTATAATTAATTTTATTTAATTTTATTTATTAAAATTAAAGAAAATTAAAAATTTCCTTAGTTTTAACTTAGTTAAAGTCAGGAGATTCTTTATTAATTACTCAAAGAGAATTTTAACATATCTTTCTTTAGAAACTCAAAGGAAAATGAAAGATTTAAGTCAGCTCTTGCTGTCAGAACGCCTAAAAGAGCCAACTGAAATGTTAAATGACAGAAGTATATTTCAAAATTTTTCCAACGCTATATGCAACAAAAGATAACAACAGATAAATAAGTTTAATTTTTGAAAATTAAACGCTAAGAAAAATAGTCAGTCAAGCTTGTCAGACACGAAATCTGCTGCCATCAGAATATTAACCGAGTTGAGTGAAACTTAAAATCCATCATGGTGAATTCCATTTCACTTTTTATTCAGTTGTTATTAATTCAATTGGCTTTTAGTTTCATTGACAAGAGAGAAAGAGAGAGAGAGTGAGTGAGTGAGTGAGTGTGTGTGTGTGTGTGTGTGTGTGTGAGAGAGAGAGAGAGAGAGAGAGAGAGAGAGAGAGAGAAGGTATCAAAAACCTGAAAATCACCATTGACAGGAATTCAAATTCCTGTAGCTTCAAAAGCAAAATTAAAGAGAACTCTTGAAATCAAGGATGCCTAAAAGAGCTACTAAAATCTCAATTGACCCAAGTGTATTTGAAGATTTATCCAACGGTATATGCAAAAAGATAAAAATAAATAAATAAATTCAAATTTTCAAAATAAAACTCTAGAAAAAGAGTTAATGAAGCTTACTAGAGACGAAATCCGCTGCCATCAAAATATTAACCGAATCAAGTGAAAGTTTAAATTACTTCCATTAAATTTTAGTCATAAAGAAAAAGAAAGTAAAGGCGAAGTAACTTTTGTCCTGCACTTTGCAAGTTCTTTTATCGTATTTTCGGGTGATAGCCAATTCCACGGTCAAGGTTCATTACGAAGAAGAAAATCGTCTATGAATTCCCTTGCGTCATGTAAAAGTGGGTGCTGTTATCTACATTGATGTTAGCTATATTACGACCTATAATTCATCTCTTGATTTGAAGCTATGGAGTATTAATCTGATTATCTTTTGACAGGAGATGAAAAACATTACGTAAACGAATAGATTATTACGTAATAAGATATTTTCATGGCAAAGATTTGTGTAACTTTATGAATACTTTTAAGAAGAAGAGGCGACTTCTGTTGTTAGTTCCAACAATTTTTCAATTGATATATACAAAATCGCGCAAAGAATTGAAACATTAATTCTGGCAGAAAAAATGAAATTTTATGTGTAGAAATAATAATTAACAACATTGATAAATACAATAATAAGAATATGTTGTATCGTCGAGTGGTAAAACAATACACAGATGTTGAAATAATACCTCTATTCGGTAGATACAATATAATAGTCCGTACTAGATCGCAACAATATGGGAGGTTGAGTTAGCAAGTAATCACGGTTGTTAACGGTATCCCTTAAATAAATAATTAATAATAATTAAATAATTAGCTCACATTAACTCCCGAGTTCAACCGACACACTCTTTATACATAAGTGAATCTGGTCACGTGATCGAGTCACGTCACAACACAATAATTAAATAATGATTATAAATATAATCTTTATTATCAATAATAACACCACCAATTTGCATATAAAACGTGATGCATACTCATGTATAAATAGTGTATGTGTAGCAATTTCTACGTCAATAAAACAGTTTGCAACAGAGATGAGCAGTACACTTAGTTATAGTCTCGCGACAAGTAGTAGTAGAACCGGCACAAATATAAATTCAGTAATAAGGAGCGATATTCTCTGTAGAGGAATGGAATTTCAAAGTAAGCTAAAATTTAAATATATATATATATATATATATATATATATATATATATATATATATATATATATATATGAAACAAATGCAATGAAACAAACACCCAACCTATCAGCTATCCTCACTTCTTCCAAATATCTAAAAAGTACAAACCTATTTGGGAATTTCCAATGTAAGAAATCTCGTTGTCTAGTATGCAAACATTTAGTAAACGATACAGTATTTTCTCTACCCAACACCAACATCAAATTATACTCACCACGCCTCACCTGTAACAGCCAAAACATAATATACTTTCTCTTCTGTTCAATATGTCCAAATAGTGGATATATTGGTAAATCTGGAAATAGCTTTAAATTTCGTTTCAATAATCACAAACTTAGCATACGCCAAAACAACCAGTATTCCCCCATAGCAGTACACTTCAATGAACAGGGACACACATTAGAAAACTGCAAATGTTTACTAATAGATTCTGATTTTAGTTCTACATACTCACGCAGAAAGAAAGAAAAATGCTGGATTTTAAAATTAAATACATACAGGCTAGGGTTAAATAAGGGACTTAGGTGTTTTGAATTTTTATTAATATTTCAATAGTTAAACATTTTTTAGATACACTTAAAAAAATTTTCTTTAAAACAACATTTGTAGGTATTGTTAGGGATGGGTTTGCGTTTACAAATATTTAAAAAAATCTGTCGCTTTCTGCGTTACGTGATGTAAACAATCTCTCGGATGAACGCTCATCGCGTAAACGTTTCTAATTTAAATTTTAAAATCATTTGTCTCTGATGAAAGGCCGAGGGCGGTCTGAAATATCAAATATAATAACAGAAATAAATAAATACTGTCAAAACAATACATTTTTAAACAACTTTTTGGTAGTTTTTCCTATATATATATATATATATATATATATATAGATATATAATGAGAAATGTTTCCTTCGTTATAACTCTTTTATTTACATGAAGGGGACAAGGTAGAGGATCAATTGTTATCCTTACGTTAATTTTACTTAAAATATTCAGGAAAAAATAAAGAAAGAATAAGCGCATATGACATCAATCTCAGGAGACCTGGCGTAGATATAAATACTATCTATGGCTACAGATAAAAGAGAAACAGAAACTACAGCGGAGTGAGCCAAGATTGATAGCAAGACTTTCAGCAACAGCAAAAACAAAGGTAAACCGTGAGGGAAGGGAGAGAAACTGGAACTTGCAACACCAGAGAGTAGGGAGGGGGAGCAATATAAAAATAAGGTTCACGGTCTCAAATTTTTAGTTTGTGATTTGTCCCATTGGAAAATATCTTTGACTCTTAAATTTAGTGACGTAGTAATTGGCCCGAAAAGACTGGAAAACAGGACTAAAAATCTGAGCAGTACTAAAAAGATCTTGAAGAGGTACTTTTTAGACATGGACACTGAAACGAGGACTATATATAACCGTAGATTAAATAAAGTTTAAGTCGAAATACTTTGAAATTTGCTCAGATTACGAGACACCTAAATAAAACCGGAATGCAAAATACACAAAACGCTGTTTTAACAACAACAACGACAATATCATAAAACAAAAAATGTCATCTAATTTATAACGTAAATTGCAAAATCACTTAATTTTTTTCTGTAGCCTTTGAGGCTACTGATAAAACGATTGGTAAATTTTAACACTGCAAAAATCGAAAAAGAAACAAAGAAATAAAAACGAATAAGTAATAGGCTATGCCAACGGGACTTTTTTCTCTTGACACTGTTATTAAAAAATGTATACTTCCCCACCGGTGATTGTTATTCTTTTTGATGAAATACTTTTGGAATTTTAAATGGTGCAAGCATTGAAAGAGTATACGACCAAATAAAAAATTAAAGGATTCCGGATCTTTTCAATTCTATTGGTCTGCAATGATAAGGATCTGGACAATAAAGAAATAACGTTCAAACACTTGCTATGGCTCACAATGATTCTAAATTTGTCCTTCATAATTTCATTTATAAAACTTAGACATATTTAAATAGACAATGTATTAATGTACATTCAACAGTCTGTATACGGTATTAGGGCTACCATTATTTTCTACGATTGCTTCCAAACAAAATATAACTTGCACCAACGAATATCTGATTTAATACTATGAATGAAAAAATACCCATTCGCAAAATATATTTTCTTATAAAACTTGGCGAGTATAACCATTACCAAAAGAAAAAAGACATTTTTTTAATCCGCCTAAATATTATTTACCGGAAGTAAATTTTTCCTTCAATGTTTTTCTTTTTTTGTTATCACTAAGGAAACCCAATATCGTTATCTTTTATGTGTGCCTGGTTGAAGCTATTCAACTAATCAGCTATTCTTCCTTATCTTCTCAGGGAAAATAAAGAAAATGGCTTCAAAAATCTATTTTCTTCTAATGGTCTATCAGAGACTTGTTATAGAGGCGTTATCTTCATTAGGTTATACTGTAATCAATAGATTTAGGCTGGCGTCTGTAGGCTTTCATTCTGGCCTTTGCTTTCTTCCTTGAATATTGTATTTCTATGATGTTTCGTTTTATTTTTATTTTCCCGGCATTTCGTCCCATCGATTCTCCAAATGACACGGCATGCCACTTGGAAAGGTAATGGATTTTCTTCGAAGAGAATTCTTTAAAAGAACTCTTTATAAATCCATAAATCATTTGTCTCTCAATATTAATTTCATCACTTTTTGTATTTCTATCTATCTATCTATCTATCTATCTATCTATCTATCTATCTATCTATCTATCTATCTATCTAATCTGTAAGTTTCTATGTGTCTTTTTATATCGATTTAGGTCTATTAATATATCTCTATGTATCTATCTCTCTATTTCACTTTGTTGACGTCTCCTTCTCTTACTAAATATTTTCATATCTATCTATCTATCTATCTATCTATCTATCTATCTATCTATCTATCTAATCTGTAAGTTTCTACGTGTCTTTTTATATCGATTTAGGTCTATTAATATATCTCTATGTATCTATCTCTCTATTTCACTTTGTTGAAGTCTCCTTCTCTTACTAAATATTTTCATATCTATCTATCTATCTATCTATCTATCTATCTATCTATCTATCTATCTATCTATCTATCTATTTTGTTCATTGTATTTGATCTTTCCGAAGACATATTTTAGCTTCTGGGACAGCTATTTGGAGACTTCATGACCATAAACAAAAACCCGACAGAAAAACCAAGAAAATTATTTTTGAATGAATCACATGAATAACGTTTCATGCCTATATTTTTCAAAGGTCAACTATATATGTCACAGAAGTGAGGTATTTTGAATTTTTTTAGAGAGACAAATGCCAAATACATTATGCTTTACAGTTACTGTAGAATTGCATCCTGTTGATAGAACGAAGAAACAACTAAAAGTCACTATTAATTTTTTCAGAAGATAAACTACATAAAGTCGCGACGAAGTCTGTAGGTTGAATTTTATTATATGCACAAAATAGAGTCATTAATATATTCCACGTATGTGTTAGACGAAACATAGTACACTTTTATTAATTATTGGACAAGTATTTTTTTTATCTAAATTAATTTTTATCAGAATATAAAGACTATTATTCTTCGATAGTAAACAACTGCAATAAAGAATAAAACTTTTGCATTTTTCAGATTCATTTCCTTGTCTTTAGACTACATTAACTGATTCGGCCAAGCAAGATATTGTTCTCAAATGTAACATTATAGCTATTCTTGCAAATATTATTACTACCAATATGACTAGCATATTACTATAAAAAAGGCAAAATACATGAGGGCTGGGGAAGAAAAAATGGTTATTTGATAATTTGAGTTGAATTGTTATATGATCTTCATAGGTCTATCGATAATTTATCTGTTATCATTCAATCTTATAAACATAAATGTGTGTTTGACTCTCTACTGGCATCAAACTTCCTGCATACGGACAGGTAACGAATTCAGCAGACATACAAAGATAGAAAGGGGCGTAAGACAAGGATGTGTCTTTTCACCGGATCTCTTCAACTTGTACAGCGAGACTATTCTCAGGACCCTAGATGTTATGCCAGGATTTATTATTGGAGGCCACAATTTGAAAAACATAAAGTACGCAGATGATACAGTGCTGATTGCAGATACGGAAAGGAAACTACAAACTTCCTACAGAAGATAACTGATAAAAGTGAAAAAATGACTACAAATAAACTGCAAAAAAACCGAATGCATGGTAATCGGCAAAAAGAGTAGCCAAAAATATCAAATAAAAGTGGGGGATATTAAATCAAGCAGGTATAAAAAAAATTTAAATACCTGAAAAGTGTACTGACAGAGGCCGGAAACTGTGATACAGAGATCCGAAGGCGAATTGTCATAGCGAAGGCGCGTTAAAGAAGCTGAGTAGGGTATTGGAAGACAGGAAACTTTCACTAGAAACACAGAAGAGAGTACTGGATTGCTATGTGATGTCAGTTCTTCATTATGGCTATGAATGCTGGTCAATATCATCAAAGATGAAGGAAAAACTTGAAGCAGAGGAAATGTGGTTCTGCAGAAGGATGCTGCGGATATCATGGACCGAGCCTGTGAGCAATGACGAGGTTTTGCAAAAGATGGAGACGAGAAGGTAATTAATATTGAACACCAGGAAGAGACAACTGAAGTTCCTGGGACAGGCAATGAGGAAGGAGGGCTTGGAGAACCTGATACTAACAGGCCAAATAAAGGGGGAAAGAGATAAAGGAAAGCAGAAAATAACATATTTGAAGGACATGAGCAGGTGGATGAGAGAATGGAGGTTGCGTGGTGTTACAGGAGAAAGTGTACTAAGAGCCACCAGGAATAGGAAGGCCATGATCGTCTACGTCCTGAAAGAACAAGGCACATAGAAGAAGAAGAAGAAGAAGAAGAAGACGAAGAAGAAGAAGAAGAAGAAGAAGAAGAATTACTAGTTAGAATTACTGCTATTTTCTAGTTTCTCCATAGATTTGAATTTAGCGTTGACTTCTGCCAATTAAGTTAGAGAGCCCAACCACACTGCTGTTTAAATTATTTGACCTAATAATCCTCCCTTATTATTTAAGTCATAAATAGGGAAAATAAATAGGTTAATGAATTTTCTTATCTTGATTATTTACACGCAGAAAATTTTGCTCACCTCTGTTGTTGTTACACAACGTTTCGACCGGCTTACTCCCAGGTTGTCATCAGATGTATATTGTTCCAGATAACGTACAGGAAATTTTGAACTTAACCCCTTATATAATCCACCCAGGTAGACTGTTCTCTTCTAGATTCTTGCTTTTTTATATAGTTTTTTTTGTTGTTGAAAACCTACTATCATTCGTATTTCTTTCTTTATAAACGTATTCACTATCGTATAAAAAAAAACCAACAAGAAAGATACGTATAATAGTTCCTGTGTAAATTATCTAAATATTAATAACTCCTCATTCCAGAAACTAATTTTCTATACGCTGACCACCACATCCCTGGTCGATCATACATAAATTATAAAAAATAAAATAAAGAAAGAATGACAAATTGAGAAAGAATACCTTTATTTTGGCCCAAAATTGTAATTGTATGAACCTGCTAGTGGGAATATAAATCACTGGTCAGTAATCGAATAGGGGGGAATAGATAGTAGTTAAGATTGTATTGCGCCAATTTATAAATTGAAAAGTTCCAATTTCATAGAAAATTCGACATCTTTAGTTTTAGCTAAACTCGAACACTGATCTATGGAACTATCAAGAATAATAATTGTTTCATCCTGAGAAGTTGCCTACACTAGCGTAGATAATGGGTTTATTGTTTAGAATACATCGTCCTTTTTACGAGTTCAAGGCTCAAGAAAGGACATTATAAGGACAGTAATTACAATGATAAACTGAAATTTAGGAACTAAATACGCCAGGTCAATTTTTCTGTGACACTGTTGTGGCATTCGGGTTAGAAACCGCACATAATAATAAACAACAAAACAGATAATTGAGATAGAAAAATATGTTATATTAAACGTAAAAATATAAACTGAACGCAGGTTAGTAATCTAGGAATACGATTAGTAGGAATATATTTATACAAGTCTTTGAAGTGAAGCCGTGCTGGAATTAGTATGTCCACGTCAGAACTGACGGGTGCTGTGTAATACTATTCTGGCTGAGTGGAGCTCAGAGCTACTGACTCGGTATTCTTTATGAAACTTCGGTATCTCTCGGTATTCTACGGATCTCTCACGATGTCTTACTGTGCTCTGCGTAACTCACTATGGCAGGAGTATATGTACACTCAAGTCGAGTCCATTATCATAGAAAAAAGGGGAGATCCCATAACAGACACCCAATGTTTTTTTATGCTAAAATTAGTATTGAACTTTAGTTAGTCCTATTATACAAACGCAGGCGTCCCTTAAGTTTCTATTCTAGATTCTACACCTTTTCTGATTTCAGCAACGATCTTCCTGGTGTAATCAGTTACCAAGTAGACATCTATGCAGATTATTCAACCTTTTACTACTGTCTCAATAAATCTGCTAAGACTAACAAACTAAACCTGACTGTTGCTCTTCAAAAGAAAGCTCAATCTGTGATAGAGTTGGCCAGAAAATGGCTCGTAAATTTGAATGTCTTCAAAATTAAGGTCTTCTTCTTTAACTAGCATAGAGAAGCTTTCCTACCTTCTATCAGTATGTATAACGCTAATCTCCTAGAGAAAAAGACACTGCGCCTCCTTGGATTCACTCTCTCAACCGACCTAAAATGAACATCTACATCGAAACTATTGTTTCTGTTAGAAAGATTGGATCACTGTGCCGAGCCAGAAAGTTTTTCTCGTTAGAATCCATTTTGCACATTTATAATTCTACGATTCGTCCATGCATTTAATACTGTTGCGTTATCTATTCGAGAGCTGTTCATCATGTGGTTCTCGACAAAAGAAGGATCTGCATTGTAATCGATACTGACATGGACGCCCAACTTCAGTCACTTTCTCACCGAAATAATGTGGCTTCTCTCTGTCTTTTCTACAAGCATTTTCATGACTACTGATCCGACAAGCTTCTTTTCCTAATGCCCCTTCTACATCTATTTACGCGTGCATCAACTGTCTCGCCGTTTTACCGTCGAAATAGTTAAATGTAGCCGACTCTTCTACTCTATCAGTTTTTTCTCACACTTTTCGTTTGTGAAATTTCCCTTCCGTTAGCTTGCATCTCCGATAGCTACAATCTCCAAAAGGTTAAATACAACGTCATTGGACATCTTCTATCTTCTTAATTTCCATCTTTCTCTTCTCCTTTCTTCGACATTCCCTGTATCTTGTTGTTTTTCTTTTTTCTCACTGTAACCCCCTGCGCACCAGTGGCGGTCCTGCTTTGTTTGTGGATGAAACGATTATAAAAGAATGCAACATGAGTGCTTGTAGCATCTAACTTTATTAGAAATATTTATAATACTTTATTTGTTAGTGTGAAATGTTATTAAACAATTATGTTTTTATGATATAGAAAATGAATATGTATAATAGACTATACATTGATATTTACTTTTGAACTGCATAAATATAAAGGTCTTTGGTATGAAAATAAACTGCATCCAGCAACAAGGTCTCTGATTGGGAGATTGTGAGGATCATGGAACCACCTCTAAATTGCTGTTGTACCCAGGTCCACTCTGATCTGTTAGGGTCCCCCTGTGGAAAAATAGTTAACCCCCAAATTGGGATCAAAACACTATGAAAGTATAAAATAGACCTTTATAGTAAAAATTTAACGAATGCATTTTTAAAAGAAAAATATTACTAATGATATATCTGACTCTCAACAAAGACCACTTTCCAATACTACGTCAATAAAACCTGATCTACAAACTGGTTTTCAAAATTACAAAACCAGAAGACACCTTGAGTTTTCTAAAATAAAATAAAACTTTTTCATCAAATTCTGTGTAAATTATCTTTATTACTATAGATGAACATTAAAAGAAAATAAATTAAAATTACCCTAAAAAAACACCTTTTTGGCATTAAATAACCCACAGAGGTTAATATACCGTTAAACAAAACCCAAAATTAAACTCAATTCAAAAGTATAAAAGACTAGCGTGAGTCATAAAGAATGTTGTAGGCTGAAATTCGATTTTGTACTCTTAACGAGTGATGTGAAAACTATGATAGAACTTTGGAAAAAGTTAGGGGATCGCAGTTCAATACAATAGGTAGGAAAGAATAAAAAAAACGAATTAGTTTAAAAATATTAAAAAAGAATAAAAATAAAGGGAAATAAATAGTGAATTTACAAGCAAAAACATTATAGAAGAATCCTGTGCTGCTGAAGTAAGCAAAAAGAAAACATCCAGAATATCAGGAACATAGGTTTAATCTATTAAAGCATGTCAACTATGAAATTAAAATTGCCTTCGTTAACTTTTCTCTTTGATACTTAAATTTTGGAATTTAATCGCAGTACTCGATTTGCGTTAAGGCATCATTGTTTTACAGATAAAATGGCTAAATGTAATCGTAAGTTTTATGCTAACACTTTCTTCTATGACACTTTCCGCTTGTAGAACTCTCTTCCGGCTTTTCGCTTTCTAGTTAACTTTTAGCTTCAAAAATTGGAATGCAATGTCAATTTTTATCTTTTGACTTTTAGTTTTTTGTGTTGTTCTGTTTCCTTATAACGCTTTATTTTCTCATATTCTTTCACAATTCATTGTTTCTTAGTGGCTTTATTGCCTTGCTTTTGGGGAAATAATTAAAAAAGTATTCATTACAAAGAGAAACATGCAAGGTGGACAAGGAAGACGATGGTTTTTCAATAGTAATGTTATAGATAAACGTAGAGCGAGATGAGATAGTGACCTGGCATTTGGATCCTGCATAGAAATAAGCACTCATCACCAATTAGGTGGGTAATATTTTACATTAATATTGTAGACGGTATGGTAATTATTATTCGGTTTAATTTTAATGATGTTAATAATCAAAATCAAAGCTGGATATTATTATTCATGACATTTTATGCAAAAAAGAAGTTTTAAGCTAAAGATTATATTCCCACAAGACAATTCTCTTCACATATGTAATTCTAAATATATAAAAATTCAAAGACGTTACATTAATGGTTCTCAGTCTCATCATGTAGCGATCTAACAAAAACGTCGGGTCCAGAATTAAAAGAAATATTTATGAAACACTACTAAAGTATAGAACATCTACTAAGAGTAATGGTAAATTTGAAAAATATAAAACATATATCAATGCGTGAAAGGCTTATATATAAATTAGACTATCTAGAAGAATACATAAAAGTATAGAATAATGATTTATTCAGATATATAGATATGGTGTTGATATGAAATATTCATTAGGCCTAAATCTTTTGGATTTAGTTACTAATTAAAGTCATGTAACACTCAATATAATGGCTTAATAAAACAATTAGCTATAAGTAGTATTAATAAGGAGGTACAATATTTACATTGCTCGAACTACTGTCCACATCTTTACTGCTATATTTACGACGTTTCGGCCTTTGTACGCTTCTTCCTTCTTCAGGTGCCAGGAATTTCTAACCGAAACCCTTCTTACAATCACTAGGGTATATCAATAGTTCGAACAATGTCAGTCAGTTAAGTGCCACATGTGATACACGCTTTGGGCGATCATATCTTGAAAGAGACGTGACTGACTGGGCAGAAGATTATCCCGCAGTAGGTTGCCATTGCTTTCTGTGGTAGACTGCTTGCCAACCAAAGCTACAGAACCAAATCTCTTCTGTTATTTAACCCATAACTGAAGGGAAGAGACGGATTAATACCTTCCCCAAGGGTATTTGTGCGTAAGTGAATGAAAGGCATTCAACTAGAATTCGAACTCGGCTCCCTGATTTGTCGTTCCGCGTCTTCATCCACTGCACCACAATTCACATCCTCCGAACAATGTAGGTAGTGTAAATACTACCTTATCTCATAAGTATTGACAAATAGTAAGAAAGTATATTATAAACCGAAAGTGACAATAAATAGTGCGCATATTAACATAACTATACTTATTTGGTCAGTACTAAATTTATTGTGAGGACACTGAATTAAATAAAAGAATGTGAAATAGTATCCAAAATGACGATTGTACCTCGATATTTTGTAATAATATATCACGGATTAAATCGATAGTATATCATTGTGATTCCTATAATGCGGGCCTTGTGCCAGATTATATAAACTTAGTAAGATAACTTCTTTCACACGATCTTCATTAATGTACCCAACGCATGTAATTCATCGTTTTATTTTTGTTTGTCATTCATTTTTGTTTTCCCCCGCCCATAACGTTACCGAATCCACCAAAAACAGATGTTCGCTTGTTAAAAGAAACGAAAAGAAATTCAAAGCAAAATAAAATAAATATATTAAACACGTAGATTGTGCGCGTTAAGATAAAGGAGACGATGTTAAAGAAACTCTCAAAGCAGAAAAAAATGTTGAAAGTCGAAAGAAAAAAGTTGTCAATAGAAATCAATTATTTTGGCATTGAACAAAAATGGGTTTACTACTGATGAAAGACAAACTAATGGACAAATGTAGACAGATATGCGTTCAGACAAACGTGTGCAACGAAACCGGAAATGCGTGCATGAATATACAGGCATTAAGAAAGCTTATCTTAACGATGCACAAGGCAGCAAATGTAAGTCACCATGTGAGGACGGAGCAGATAGACTAAGAATATTACGGCTTTCGCTTGCAAAATATGAATCGCCTGAAACAATTTCAAAAAAGCATTTATGACTGGGTATAATCCCAAGTAGCTGACACTGGAAACAAAGGTGTAATTGTTACAAAGTTCAAGTGAATTATTATTATTATTATTATTATTATTATTGTTAGTTAATTAATAGACCTACCGTAGATTTGGATACAAAACCTCAAGCAGTTGTGTGATACAGAATGAGGATCGAAATTATTGATTGATAGCATATATAAGAGAAAATCGTTGACCATTGGATCACTACGTGGTAGCCATTTAAGAATTACTAAGCAAGGTCATTGTCATAAAAAAACCCATAGAAACTGCCAAGGGTGTTTACTATACTGCGTATCTTTTCAAATAATACCACTGAACTATTACAGAAATATTCTTCAAAATATTCTTCTCGTATATATATATATATATATATATATATATATATATATATATATATACGAGTTGAAAACATGGTTGATGGTACAAAATTTCATAACCGTCATAAATAGACAATTTTGTTTTATTTTATTACCACTCAAGATGATAATAATATTTTAAAAAACAAAACTGAAAAAACGTGTTAGCTAACCGGTTTCGAACCCCGCTCAACATAGCTAAATCGAGGTTAATAAAGAAATAATTATCAGTAAAAGAAATGGACAAGATGTAGAAAAAACGTATATGGAAATGATTTGAAGGCCAAATATATGATATTTCTGTTTGCATAATGAAAGCTTTAGAGATAGAATATGCATTTTTCAAGTTGATCTTTGCCATTCTGTCTTCTATATTATTTTTTAAATAATATATATTAAAGCTCTTGCTTTTAAATAATATATAATAGAGCTCTTATTTAAATAATATATATATATATATATGTGTGTGTGTGTGTGTGTGTGTGTGTGTGTGTGTGTGTGTGTGTGTGTGTGTGCACGCACACACACATATATATATATATATATGGTTAGGTCTTGAAGGCTATCACAATGCGTTATGTAAAATAAAGGAAAGTAAAGAAGTTTTGGGGTATTATCTATTTATGATACATTAATATTTCGAGATCAAATCATTAATTGTAGTGTATGCTTGTGTGTGTGTGTAAGTGTGTTAGAGCATGTGTGTGTGTGTAAGTATGTTGGAGCATGTATGTATGTGTGTGTGTGTAATTGCGTTAGAGCATGTATGCGTGTGTGTGTTTATGTTATACATATATGTGTAATTTACAGTTGGGACCTTTTTCTGGTCTGATGATATCAGTTTTCTTTAATGTGTGGTTTATCTAAGTGTGACTTGACCGTTACTTTGACTTTTGCTCGGGTTGAAGAGGATTTGTTTTATTACTGTTGTTTTATCTATCTGTTTTATCTGTTGATGTGTGTGTGTGCGTCCATGACTGTGTAAATAGTGCGTGTTTATGTGCGTGTAGTTCTGTCAATTTATTTTACTTTATTTTGTATGTGTGTGTGTGTGTTCTGGTGTGTACTGTAGTGTGTTATAGGCACCTCCACTACTATGCGGGGAAAAAAACGGCATACCCTAATGAAAATGGGCACAAACTTAATAAAAAAAAATTATATCGTTGATGTTATTATTAAAATGAAATACCAGATTCGTTATTTATTTGTTTAATTTTTAATCTTTTTTTTTTTTAATCTTTCGAAATTTTGGTGGAAATCTTGGTTTGTTTACGTTACCGCTTTCTACAACATTTGACGTTAACTTTTTCCTTCTTTTTCTCCCTCCTCCCTTCCTCCTCTTTTTCTTTTTTCTCCTTTTTCTTTCTTTTTTTGTTTAGTGGGAATAATAAATTTAATCATTATGCTTTTGATTAAATGTAAAATGAAATCTTCAAGAACGCGTTTTCATTTTAAAAATTTGATTTTCAACGTAGGCATCCAATCTCTATGCCGAAATATTGGAGGTACCTAAATGTGTGTATGTGTTTAGTGTACACACACACACACACACACACACACACACACACATATATATATATATATATATATATATATATATATATATACGCGTGTATATATGCGTGTATGTGTTCCGGTATGAGGTGTGTTAGGTTAGGTTATGGGTAAATGTGCTGTGCGTGTGTACGCGTGTTTATTTTATGTATGTTTATTTGTGTGTGTTAAACTGTGATAGCGTGTTTGTGTGTATGCGCTTTATTGTTGGGGTCGGTGTGTGTCATGTGCGTGATAGCGTTGACTATTCTGTTATGTAGTCTAGGTTGAGCTCATGTCGATTGTTGGTCTGTGGGTGCAGTTTAGTTATTAATAAGGACTCTTTTATGCGTAAATTTCCTAGATTCCGTTCTCCAGCTTCAATGTTGACGGTTATGTTTTTTATCTATATTTTTAGATTTTTTAAGTTGTTTATGGAAAGATGACGCTTGAGTGTGTAGGTGTTCTTTTATTCTAATGTGTAACGGTCTGGTGGTGCTGCCAACATAGATTTCCTCGCATTTAGCGCATTGTATGCGGTACACGACATATACCTGGTGACATATATATATATATATATATATATATATATATATATATATATATTAATTCAGATACTTCAATCCAAGGGAAAAAAGCAGGAAGGTAAATTCCAAAAAACCCGATCCTAATTAATATTAAAAATTTATTTTAATATTAAAAAATGATACAGGAAGAGAGCTCCATGTAATAAAATATTACAGAGCAAATATATATTAAAAAAGAACTAATTCAAAGATGTTGAATGGCCATTTCGATATGAAGATCCCCACGGGGGACGACACATCACCTCAGCAACAGAAAAAACCTTTCAGTAACTGGAGAAAAATTAGTCTACTTTTTCTTTTTAAATAGATTGTAAAGAAATTAAAAAATAAATAATAAAATAAAATAAAAATAAAAATAAAGGGAAAGAAAAAGAAAAAGAAAACAAAAAAGAAAAAGAAAAAGATAGAATAAAATCAAATAAATAAGAAAAGAAAAAAAATTGACATCGTCTGGGTTCGCAAAAAAAAGGGAGAATGTAACTAAAAATTAACAGACAGCCGTGTTAAATCGACGTAAGTTTAAGCAACACGGAAAAAATGGTGGTAAGAGAGATAAAAGAAGGAAGGGAGGGAAAAAGAAAGAAACTAAAGAAAAAAAATTTTTAAAATATTACAGACGCTGGACAAATTCAAAAACCTAATTTCCCCAAAATGTTGAAGTATTAGTAAAAGGTCTTTACTTAAAAAGGCATAATTATTAATAAAAAGGAATAAAAAGATATAGGATTTAAAATAAAATTATTTTTTAAAAAATTAGGTCATTTGAAATTAAACTAAATAAAGACAACACTAGGTAAAAAAAAAAAAATTAATTACAATTATTATATACATACCTATAGAAGTACACACATACATACATATATATACACACACAATTCTACGAATAAGAATACATATATACATACACATACACACACATACATTCAATTTATTACACACTTATATACATATACATGCGCATACACACATATATATGTGTGTACACACCTATATACAAAATATTCATATACATATAATATACATGTGTACACATACATGCACACATATACACACACACACACACACGCACACACACACATATATATATATATATATATATATATATATATATATATATATACATATTCCATATGCACTCACACACATACATATTAATGAATATTATGAGAAAGACATATAGCCTACATATATAAATACATATATACATATATATATATATAATATAATATCTCACAATATTAAATATTATGTTGTTACGCATAAAAAAAAATTAAAATTAAATAAAATTAAAATAAAAATTTAAAAATTAAAATTTTTTTTAAATATTAAAAAATTATAGAAAATTTAGAATTTAAAAGTTCAAAATTGTAGGTTAAATTTGTATCCGCTCCTATGAAAGAATTTGCATATAAATTTCTCCTAAAGTTCCCAAAAGTGTCCTGATGAAGATTTAAAATCAGAATCTTCTCCAATAAACACAGACGACACCTATCACGAAAACTTTTAGGAGTACAAGCTGAGCCTATTAATTTCCAGCTGATTATAGGGTCTTGCCCTTCCTCCTTCATTTCCCAGAACCTACGTGATAGTGCCGTCTGGAATCTCTGTTTAGGGTTCGAAAACGAGTACCTGTGATTATAAAGCCTCTGTTTGAAAGAGCCCGCGGACATGCCAATATAGGTCCGGTAATTGTCCTTGTTATTAGATGGAGAAATGCGGGCTTCATAAATTACATGGGTGGATTTACATTTGCCTTGCACCGAGCAGGCATCCACAGAATAACAATTGCATTTGTCGACAATTCCGGATTTAGCTTCCGTATTATTTAGGTTCATTAAAATTTGTTTATTGTGGGAATTAATTATATTATCTATATTTGAGGTGCAAGAATAACTAATTTTTAGGGTGAATCTATTAAAAAAGTTTTTTAAGGGATTGTTATTATTATTAAAATTTTTATCGATTAATCTGAGAAAATACTTACCAATATTTATATTAGTTAGCTTACAATAAGGAGGGTTAAACCAAATTATCTTTCTTTTTCTACATTTTCGGGTGTTTTTAGTTTTTGATGATTCTGGGTTTATAGCAGGCTTATCATACTTTAACTTATTAACAAAACCGCTTTTCTGAAGGGCCTTAATCGTAAATTTCTTTGCTTGCGTTGAAAATTTTTATATTGGAAGATAATTGGTTAACCCTATTATTTACTATCTTGGGTATTTGTCTTATAATATTCTTAAATTTACGATAAGGCCCTTCAGAAAAGCGGTTTTGTTAATAAGTTAAAGTATGATAAGCCTGCTATAAACCCAGAATCATCAAAAACTAAAAACACCCGAAAATGTAGAAAAAGGAAGATAATTTGGTTTAACCCTCCTTATTGTAAGCTAACTAATATAAATATTGGTAAGTATTTTCTCAGATTAATCGATAAAAATTTTAATAATAATAACAATCCCTTAAAAATTTTTTTTAATAGATTCACCCTAAAAATTAGTTATTCTTGCACCTCAAATATAGATAATATAATTAATTCCCACAATAAACAAATTTTAATGAACCTAAATAATACGGAAGCTAAATCCGGAATTGTCGACAAATGCAATTGTTATTCTGTGGATGCCTGCTCGGTGCAAGGCAAATGTAAATCCACCCATGTAATTTATGAAGCCCGCATTTCTCCATCTAATAGCAAGGACAATTACCGGACCTATATTGGCATGTCCGCGGGCTCTTTCAAACAGAGGCTTTATAATCACAGGTACTCGTTTTCGAACCCTAAACAGAGATTCCAGACGGCACTATCACGTAGGTTCTGGGAAATGAAGGAGGAAGGGCAGGACCCTATAATCAGCTGGAAATTAATAGGCTCAGCTTGTACTCCTAAAAGTTTTCGTGATAGGTGTCGTCTGTGTTTATTGGAGAAGATTCTGATTTTGAAGTATCCTCATCAGGACTTACTTTTGAACTTTAGGAAGGAATTTATAAACAAGTGCCGCCATAGGGCGGATTTTAAAATTTAACTTCTAATTTTTAATTTTTAAATTCTAAATTTTTCTATAATTTTTTAATATTTAAAATTTTTTTTTAATTTTAATTTAAATTTTTTTTTTATGTATATGTGTGTATTTGTGTGTGGATGTGCATATTTATATATATATGTATATATATGTATATATGTATTTATGTATGTGGGCTATATGTAATTTTGAAAAAATTTTTTTAGCTATTTAAATGCTCCTTTTCATAATATTCATTAATATGTATGTGTGTGAGTGCATATGGAATATATATATGTATATATATATATATATATATATATATATATATATATATGTGCGTGTGTGTGTGTATATGTGTGCATGTATGTGTACACATGTATATTATGTGTATATGAATTTTTTGTATATAGGTGTGTACACACATATATATGTGTGTATGCGCATGTATATGTATATAAGTGTGTAATAAATTGAATGTATGTGTGTGTATGTGTATGTATATATGTATTCTTATTCGTAGAATTGTGTGTGTATATATATGTATGTGTGTACTTCTATAGGTATGTATATAATAATTGTAATTAATTTTTTTTTTTACCTAGTGTTGTCTTTATTTAGTTTAATTTCAAATGACCTAATTTTTTAAAAAATAATTTTATTTTAAATCCTATATCTTTTTATTCCCTTTTATTAATAATTATGCCTTTTTAAGTAAAGGCCTTTTTCTAATACTTCAACGTTTTGGGGAAATTAGGTTTTTGAATTTGTCCAGCGTCTGTAATATTTAAAAAAAAATTTTTCTTTAGTTTCTTTCTTTTTCCCTCCCTTCCTTCTTTTATCTCTCTTACTACCTTTTTTCCGTGTTGCTTAAACTTACGTCGATTTAACACGGCTGTCTGTTAATTTTTAGTTACATTCTCCCTTTTTTTTGCGAACCCAGACGATGTCAATTTTTTTCTTTTCATATTTATTTGATTTTATTCTAATTTTTTCTTTTCCTTTTTCGTTTTCTTTTCCTTTTACTTTCCCTTTATTTTTATTTTTATTTTATTTTATTATTTATTTTTTAATTTCTTTACAATCTATTTAAAAAGGAAAAGTAGACTAATTTTTCTCCAGTTTCTGAAAGGTTTTTTCTGTTGCTGAGGTGATGTGTCGTCCCCCGTGGGGATCTTCATATCGAAATGGCCATTCAACATCTTTGAATTAATCCTTTTTTAATATATATATATATATATATATATATATATATATATATATATACAAAGAGCTCTTACGAGTGAGAAAATTATAACGGAAAAATAAATAAAAAATGAATAAAATCTTAAAATCTTTCCTGTCGGTCGTTTTAACGTAACTAATATGAAAAATTGCTACCTATATATATATATATATATATATATTTATATATACTACTCGGTGTCATAATTATTGCAGAAAATAAAATAGTAAGGCACAGTTTTAAAGAGCAAACAGGCGGCAAGAGCTTTAAGAACTGGTAGTAAAGTTTAATAACTGGTAGCAAAGAGAGTGAACTAAGCCGGATTTTTTGCTCTTTTCTCTCTGGTTGTTTACTACTGAGCGTGACTGGAGGGAAATATATAAGTATAAATATATATATATATATGTGTGTGTGTGTGTGTATGTGTGTGTATGTGTGTGTGTGTATGTATATATATATAGATGTGTATATATATGTATGTATATATATTTATGTTCATATATATATATATATATATATATATATATGAAGAAAATTAATATTGAAGTCATAATGGGAAAAATGTACTTGAAAAATGACTATTTATATTTCAAAGATCATTAACCAACTTCGATAATATTTTGTGGACCTACCTACCAATAGACTCATCTACATCTTTATAATATGTCTACCAACTCTGGGTGGAAATCACTGAGTAGTAGACTTGCCTGTGCTATTATTGCTACTGTCAGCCCTCTGTCTTCGGGTGGAGAGCGCTCTCTGCCTTCGGGCAGGGAGCACTAACCCAGACGTAGTTCTGCCGAAGGTTAGAATAACGACTAGGAAAAGATAGACAAATATTTTTGACCGGGCCATATGGCCCGGAAGACCCACATTAAAAAGACCTTGTGTCACATTTTGCTTTAAGTTGGGAGGTGACTAAATACTGTCACTGAGTAGTAGCCACAGAGTGAGTAAATGAGTAAGTCTCGATGCCTCCGAAAGAAAGTACTCTCCAGTCCACGTTTACCTTTGTACTACGTTTTCCGAGAATATATTATTCAAACTAATATCCGAGTCCGTGTTATCTTTCTATGGCCCTTCGGTCATAACAGATAGCAAACTACCAACTAGAGTAATTAACCTCTCCAAAATTGAGATATAACTTATTTCTGAAAACTATTACTAAAAGTAGAAATAATTGAATTTATACAAGAATCATCTTTTAACAACTGTGGAAGGATTCTTCTAATACTAAAAAATGGTTCCTTAATATTCAAATCAATGAAAATGTCACCTTTATTCAATTTGATATAATTGATTTCTACCCCTCCATATCTGAAGATCTATTATTAGTTGGAATTCAAGGTTATTTTAGCCCCTAGAAAGTCATTATTAACCAATAATGATTCTACCTTTTTTTTTAATCATATCACACCGAGAAAGGCGGTAACGCTACTGATGTGCAGGGGGCTACGTAAGAGTGACAAGATTGGAAAAGAGAAAACCGGAAACCACATCCTAAGCAGGAAACAAGGGATGAGCCTCTTCACCTGTTCAATAGACATGGGTGGAGTGTGAACCGGGCGATAGTTTAGTCTACTCCAATTGAAAAAAAAAATGAAAAGGAGTGAAAAGATTGGAAAAAAGAAAACCGGAAACCACATCCTAAGCAGGAAACAAGGGATGAGCCTCTTCACCTGTTCAATAGACATGGGTGGAGTGTGAAACCTGGATTAAAAGTAACTGTGATAATTTCGACGGCTCAATGAGTGTATTTGACTTCCTCAAATTACAGACTTAATGACCATATTCATTTTAAATGCCCTTAGAAAATCATTGACTTTAAATAGACCAGTCTATATAAGGATAACGGGTTTATTACTACTCTTAATAGTAATGGTTTTCTATCCTTTGTTAAAGTTTTGTATTTTAGTAATTATTTTTTATTCGTTTAATTTTTTGGTGTGTACCATTCAAAGCATAATTACTGTTAATAGAAACAATCTTAATAGAAATAATGTATACAAGTATCAAGCAATGGACGATTTTTTTTCTTCAAAATAAAATATGTTTATGTGAGGATCATGCGTAAAATATTAAACCCGTGCGTTTATAAGTCGGTAACGTTAGTATGTGTGTGAATAATAAATCGAAATATATCAAGAAAAGTTTTATAAGTAAATTTTTTTTTAATCATATCACGCCAAGCAAGGCGGTAACTCCACTGATGCGCAGAAGGCTACGAAGAGTGAACAGATTAGAAAAGAGAAAGCCGGAAACCACATCCTAAACAGGGAACAAGGGATGAGTCTCTTCAACTGTTCAATAGAGGTGGATGGAGTGTGAACCGGGTGATAATTTAGTCTATCTACTCCAAATAAACAAATTTTGAAAGTTAGTTGTTAACGGTTAGAAACTTTCAACGGAATATATATTAATCTACTAAAAATCTATCTATTAATAAATATATTTCAATATAAATACACTATATAATTCTATAACTGTATTTAGTTTTTTAAAATTTAAATTTTTATAAAATAAATCATTGTTTGAACATATCTCTGAAGAAGCTTACTAAAATGAAACATGTTTGATTAAAATCAATTTTTCAAAACTGTTCTATACTTATTCTATCTATCTATCTATCTATCTATCTATCTATCTATCTATCTATCTATCTATCTTATCCTACATCGACTAGAAGTTTCATGTACTACGCAATCATCAGGTGCATACAAACTGACTTTATTCAGAGATTTGAATTTAAGTTTACTCGATGTTCGTGGAAGCTAAATATTACAATGTTCGGATATTATTTTTTAATTCATACAAAATATAATATAAATAGATAAAATATCTGAAAATAAAAAAAAATAAAATTAAAAAAATATAAAAAATTCCAAAAAATTAAATTATGGGAGATGAATTCAAAGTGGTGTAATTCATAATTATTTGGAACGAATGCTTTGATGCCGACTTTTGTGCAGGAAAAAACTTCAGTGGCACAATTTTAAATAGGTGGATTCAGTAAGTGTCGTAGCAAAGAAAATCACCAAATGACATTGAATCAGTGCCTTAGCAACAACAAAATTACCCTATGAATAGAAGTTTTTTCTTGATAGACGAGACGTATAGACTCAATGGTAATTTGCGAAATTAAAGTAGAAATTAATTTTTGAATTAAATAGAATTGTTATTACTTGCACATTTCGATTAAAAGAAACCCCAGCAATTATCGTGTATATGTTAGAGAATGAAATCAAATGTTACGAAATGTGAATGTTTCTGCAGCAAATCTTGTACAATTTCACACCAAGCTGGCTAAATTTGAAATTTAAAGAATATGGCAGCATATTTCTAATGTTGTTTATGAAGTGAGATAAAAATAGATCGTCAATTTTAGAAGTAAGCAAAATCAAAATGCCATAAAAACAAAATTCTTCTATTTTCCGTTTTCAGTTTGGTAATTTCAGGTAAAGGATTTTGCACCTGTAACAGAATTGGAGCCTAAAGATATTTCTATTGCCGTCAGGAATATCTTAGTGATAATATTGTTCACCTGCAAACATAAAAATTGAAAACGAGAAAGACTTTGTAATACTCGGTGTATGTTAATGAACTCCTACGGCTATGATCAATCTTTACTGAATCTTTTAACTGCTCCAACAGGCACGGAAATAAAAACAAAATTTGCTACGTCAGGGAACGTTACTTCCTTCCTGTTAGCTGCTTTTTTGTTTCCATTTGTGTTTCTTTCTTGCAGATTCCCTGGCAGATGTCTTGTTCATTTGTGATACGTCCATTGAACTCCACATGCAAAAACTTCCCCACCCCTGCTACCGAACATTTTAATTCGGTGAACGGGGACAGAAAATGTTGCTTTTCTCACAAGTTGTTTTCTGCATACTAATTTCCAGAATTGTTGGTTATAAGCACCATATTGGAGGGCATATAAACCAGCCTATTATCAAGAATTGTGTCTAAAACGATCTACAGTGTCTCATATGTAAAACTGAAGTATCTGTTTAGCTAATGTTTAACTACATTCCGTAAACTATCAGAATTAGCTTAACCATGTCTCCATAGACTACATAAGATTGTAATATGACTTACTAGCAGTATAACCCGGCGTTGTTCGGGTGTAATGAAAGCTTTAAAACTAATCCATGGTCCTGGAGCTCAGACTCGGCCTAAAGAATATTTGTGTGAAGTTTGGTGAGAATCGGATAAAATTGTGGATTTGTATAAAGGACATACACACAGATAAACAGACACAAACATCTTGCCATTTATATATATATATATATATATATATATATATATATATTATCGATTTTTTGCACTATTGTAAGAACTGCAATCTTGAAAATTCTGAATATCGTTTCTTATGTCTTTGTATATGAGTGTATCAAATTTGATTAAAATCGGACCACTCCTTTTATAAACCGATTTTTTCCATTATCGATTTTCGATATTTATCAAGGGTACCTCGACACAAAACCTAGCTAAGAACACTCGCATACGCTTATAGTACAACTGTACAAATTTTCAAGAAAATCGATTCCGCCATTTCGGAGTCTATAGGTAACGGACTCACACACAGACACACAGACACACAGACACAACGTTCCATTTATAAATAAGTTTAGATAAATACATAAGTTTTATATGTCATCAAATATAAGACATTTTATTATAGAAGACGTAGAAGTTAATAGCACAGCATGAAAAAGGAGTTTAATAATTTAACTGGTGCTACTGTAGCGTGAGGTCTTCTTTCCGTTTCGACTATAGCGTGATGTCTACTGCAGCAATGAACTATGATATAATATTGAATGTGTATAAAAAATTATTTACACTTTATATTAATGTTTATTTATCTGTATACTATTTATATTTATTATAAAGGTAGGGAGATAAAATAAACACGCTATAAATACAATACATATATCTATTTCAGCAATAAACACTTCTTATATCTGCTAGGAATGGCACGAATAGATCATTGAAATTTTTTCTCATCATCTTCCAACAAAAATGATGAAAATATGACTGAAACACCTGACTACCAAACATCTCGTATTTTCTTGAGAATCATCGTTTTAGCATCCAACCACAACCGCTCAATTGTCTGAGCGTGTGCTCGTGTCGCTAACTGCTACGTTGCCGGAGGGACACGGTATACCTCTGCGCTACCTGGGTAGACGATATCTTGAGGTAAACCTCACGCTATAGCAGCACCCGAATGTTTATCTAACTACCAGTGTTAGCATAATCTAAACTTATTTATAAATGGAACTTTGTCTTTGTGTGTGTCTGTGTGTGTGTGTATCCGTTACCTATAGACTCCAAAACGGCTGAACCGATTTTCTTGAAAATTTACACAGTTGTACTATAAGCGTCTGTGAGTGTTCTTAGCTAGGTTTTGTACCCTTGATAAATATCGAAAATCGATAATCGAAAAAATCGGGTTATAGAAGGAGTGGTCATATTTTAATCAAATTTGATACACTCATAGACAAAGACATAGGAAATGATATTCAGAAGTTTCAAGGTTGCAGTTCTTACAATAGTGCAGAAAATCGATAATATATATTTATAAAAGCACGATGCTTGTGTGTGTGTCTGTTTATCTGTCTGTATATCCTTCATACAAATGCACAATTTTTATCCGATTCTCACCAAAATTCACACAAATATTCTTTAGGCTGAGTCTGAGCTCCAGGACCATGGATTAGTTTTAAAGCTTTCATTACACCCGAGCAACGCCGGGTTATACGGCTAGTACTACATAACACTGTATTATGAATCATAAATATGTAGGTTTTATATGCTATCAAATATAAGAAATGTTTATTATGAAATATTTAGAAGTTAATAGCACTGCAATAAAAAGGGGTTTACTAATTTAACCTTTTATGTACGAATACAAAGAAATTCTTCCTAAACGAGAAAAAGAACGAGAGAATATTATGAGGAGAAACATTCTTTCAAGGTAAAACAGATATTTACCATTGAAAATAAAAGTAGATAGAAATTATTTCTAGGATCAATTTTGTATTCATAAAATATAAAATAATAGTGAGATTAAAAATTGAAAAAATGGAAAAATAATTGTTTCTCAGAGATAAAAGAATATGTTGTATCTGCGGATTTTTTTCCTTTCAATTCAGGGACAACGTCTAAAAGACAAATTTGTATTGAATTGCGGTAGCAGATTCATTGAATTGATCAATAAAAGACATTTATTGCCAACCCTATGGTTTCTTTAAATTGATGTATAATGATAGGAATATTTATACAAGATATTTTTTCGTGAAAGTTTAACAAGTGAATACAACGTATATTTAATCAGTAGCTTGGAAAACGTGCGAAAAGTATTAGTACATTTCTGGTAAAAATTGTACACTAAAATGAGATGTAGATATCATTTCTAACACATAAAATGAGATAAAATTCTAGTAAAAGTGGGAAGAAGGCTTAGAAAATCTAACGTTCACAGGGCGTGGAACAAAGAACCAACAAATGGACGTGGTTTTATGAATAAAGACGAGATTTTTAGAAACACAAAGATGGTTCAAAATAGGGTAAATATTTAAATTAGTTTTGCAAGGACGTAAGTTTATTAAAACACAAGTGATTATGTTATATAACAGCCGCTGCTGGAAAACAACTATCGTCTTGACAGACAACGACGAACACATATATATATAAACATAAACTTATATTGTTATTCTTCGTCGGTGACAGTTGAGGGGAGAAGAAATGGCTTTAGATTGCGCACACGCAGGTGCTGTTGAGGAATTGTTAACCAATAAGAGTTCTCTGTTTTCTCTCTTTCTATGTGTTCTGACTTTTCCCAGAAACCTGAGACTTATATAACCAAAAAATTTATTATGATGACGCTTAATTGACGTCAATCATATCTTTCTCGGCTATTGCTTTTTAAGCCTTTGTTGTCGCCTTATATTGTCTGCGTTTGATGTCAATTATATCTTTGTTGGCTATTGCCTGTGCTTTTTTTGCCCTTGATGTCAATCATATCTTTTTCGGTAATGGCCTGTGTTTTCTGTCTTTGATATCAATCATATCTTTGTCGGTTATTGCCTTTCAAGCCTTTGGTGTTATACGCCGCCACCACCATCCACGGCCGGAATATATTTTTATCAATCATATTTTTGTCGGACAAGGTAATATACACTCCTCACCATCTTATCTTTCAAAATGTCCCCATCTGAACACTTTAAGTGCATCTCTCCTCCACCGACATGACTTTCACACAACTGTGTCAATTGTAAAAAAACATATAGATATAATGACATGCAAAACATATTTTTTTTAGATTTCAAAAAATATGTTCATCGCATTTTTCTCTTTCTTACTACTACACTGCACGAGCATATAAAATCAATGAACAATACAGAAGAATATATGCAAACAAAAGTAATACAAAATTATCAATATCAAAAGTGACACTCTCCTCACATCTCTACTTCCTGCAATTATGTATATATTACCCACGTCTATTGAACAGGTGTAGAAGCTCATCCCTTGTTCCCTGTTTAGGATGTGGTTTCCGGCTTTCTCTTTTCCAATCTTTTCACTTTCTTTTTTGTTTATTTTTTTTCAATTGGAGTAGATAGACTGAACTATCACCCGGTTCACACTCCACCCACGTCTATTGAACAGGTGTAGAGGCTCATCTCTTGTTCCCTGTTTAGGATGTGGTTTCCGGCTTTCTCTTTTCCTATATTTTCACTTTCTTTTTTATTTATTTTTTTTTTCAATTGGAGTAGATAGACTGAACTATTGCTCGGTTCAAACTCCATCCACGTCTATTGAACAGGTGTAGAGGCTCATTCCTTGTTCCCTGTTTAGGATGTGGTTTCCGGCTTTTTCTTTTCCAATCTTTTCACTTTCTTTTTGTTTATTTTTTTTTCATTTGCAGTAGATAGACTGAACTATTGCCCGGTTCACACTCCACCCACGTATATTGAACAGGTGTAGAGGCTCATTCCTTGTTCCCTGTTTAGGACGTGGTTTCCAGCTTTCTCTTTTCCAATCTATTCACTCTTACGTAGCCCCCTGCACACCAGTGGCCTTACCGCCTTGCTCGGGGTGATATGATAAAAAAAAAATATATTCCTTATCAATTCCATGCTAAAGACACTTTCCCCAATGTAACTCTAAGTTAATCTCTTAAGTTAGGCATATTAATTTTTAAGATGGGAAGGAGATTTGGATTAGTTTTTTTTTACTTCTACTGAGCATGTCATCCGTCTATACATTCCGAGACTAGTTGGGCACTTCAACATGGCGTAATGGTTAGCGATAGAACAACCACGACTGATCAGTGAGCCTGATCCTCATAGGTGCTCCATAACTTCGGCCTTATGCCGCATCTAAGCCACACTTAGAAAATCATCATTCCGAGACGCGTGACTTCTTCTTCTATGTGCCCTGTCCCTTCAGAACGTAGACGATCGTGGTTCTCCTCGTCTCCCTATCCCTTGTGGCTCTGAGTATGTTTGCTCCTGTTACTCCTGGCAACCCCCGTTCCGTCATCCACCTGATCAGGTGATGCAAATATGTTATCCGCTGCCTTCCTCTGTCTCTCCTTCCTTCTATCTGGCCAGTCAGTATCAAGTTCTCCAGGATCTCCTTCCTCATTGCGTGTCCCAGGAACTTCAGATGTCTCTTCCTGATGCTCAGTATTAATTTCCGTTTTGTTGCCATTCATTCCAACACCTCATTGTTGCTTGCATGCTCAGTCCACGATATCCGCAGCATTCTTCTGTAGAACCACATTTCCGCTGCTTCCAGGTTTGTCCTCATTTTCGACGCGTGACTACATAACTTATAACCACAAGAGAATTTATGCCGTGCGTACTTTTGTCAACTTTCAAAGTTTTCTGCACGTCACAGATTCTAATGATATCCATAACTGATTCATAGCATCTTTTGCCGCGGTGACATTCCGCCTTTTCAGTTGGACATTAACTCTGTTTTTTCTTTTGTTTTCTTTTGTCCTTTTATTCTTTCTTTATTTGTTTTCATTCGAGTGTTAACTCAATCAAATCTAGGCCTTCTACTGGCCGTCACTCATGCCAACTAAAGAACTGATTTGTTTCAGATATCCTTCGCTTTTTTAGCGAGTTTGTTATCAACTTTGTGATACCCCGAAGAAAAATCTGAATAAAAAATGCATAACTTCACATTGCATTGGAAGAGAAAATTTTGAGAGCACTACCTTTTTCTGTTATTATTATTATTTCTTTTATTTTTGTTCTTTTCTTTGAAAGTTCTTCTTTTTAGAGTCTATCAATTTCTTTAAAAAGGACCTAATTAATTTCTGTTCCCTTCTCAGTCAAAAAATAAAATCAGGATTAGTCATAGAATTCTGCGTTAGAGATTTTAGAATATGTTACCTAGAATACCTAGAGATGGAAAAGAAATATAGACACTTAGACTTCTTCAGAATCTACACCATTTCACCCTCAACACTAAAAAAACGAGCTTACGAAATCCACAAATCCCCAAAATTCGACAACACTAATAGCACTTCTAACAAAAACAACAGAAAATTTATAATCGAACACTCGAGCATTCTTTCTACTAGACTTCTAAATAAATTATCCCTAAAAGTAAGATATTCACCTCTGCATTCAAAACAATCGGATTAGGTAGAAAAATAATCTCAACGCTAATTCAAATGTCGGTACTTATCCAAAAAAGTGTTTACAATGTGAAAGAGCTTATATCATGAAGACATCGCGTAATCTAAAAGTTCGTATCTACGAACACAAAAGAGATTTACTCTTAGATAAGCATTTAAACTATTTTGTATTGCATAAGCACACCGACTAGCCATAACTTTGATTTTACTAAAACAACTCTAAAAGAGAACATAATGATTACCTAAAACGAACGGTATGTACGTAAAAACGTTCCCAAATCAACTGGTGAAAAACTAACAAAATAATGTCTACCGCACACACACACACAAACACATACACATACACACGAATATAAATTAACATCTGATACCCAAATAGAGAAACTAGAATTTTTATACACTTAAATTCAGTCCGTTAAGTGCCATACATGCTTTGGGCGATCATGTCTCGAAAGAGACATGGCTGATTGGGTAGATAATTATTCCGCAGTATATTGCCATTGCTTTATACGGTAGAATGGTTGCTAACCAAGGCTATAAAACCCAATCTGTCTTATTTTTTAACCTATAACTGAAGAGAAGAGACAGATTAATACCTTTCCAAAGGGTATTTGTGCATAAGTGAATGCAAGGTATTCAACTGGAATTCGAACTCGGGTCCCCGATTTGTCGTTCCGAATCAATACCCACTGCACCACAAAGCACATCTTATACACTTAAATACATAGAGCAATATTTACAGTTTTTCAGGTAGCGTTATAATCCGTCAATATCTTGAACTTTCGGATGAATGCGTCATCTTTGCTTGAATTCGGAACACCACAAACGTTAGTTTAAAAGGGCCGAATGCACGTCAAACATAACTGACCAATGAAAATCAAATAACACAAAAGTAAAAAATATAATTTTCTTCTTCTTTATGTCCATATCTCAATCTCTGATAAAGATTTAGTAAAAGTGAAACGTAAAAGATCGATAGATGTTTTCCTATATGTTATTTATCATATCTTTTTTTCGGACTTAAATTCATTTTAAATCTATCTATCTATCTATCTATCTATCTATCTATCTATCTATCTATCTATCCCAGTCTATTCATTTCTATCTATCTATCTATCTATCTATCTATCTATCTATCTATCTATCTATCTATCTATCCCAGTCTATTCATTTCTATCTATCTATCTATCTATCTATCTATCTATTATTTGTTTCATATATTATACTTGTTGTCATTTATAGCATAAAAGAAGGTTTAAGACTAGTTGTTGTCTTAATTTTAACTTTAATATTCATAAATTATTTCACATAAATAAGAAAATGAAGTGTGGCAAAGTTTCGATATTATCTAAGACGTTTGCCGAAAATATTCGGTTTAACCGACTTCCTAAAATTTGACTAAATGAGCCAGCATTAGTATTTTCAGGGTATTTTTTCTAAGCATAATGTCATTAAAATTTACTTTATTTTTCACGGTCTGGCAAAGCTAGTAATAATTATAAACTAATTATAATCCAAAGCGAATTTTTCTACCTCTTTCAAAAACTGAAAAGTAAGCAATTATTACTGTATATAATTTTAAGGAAGCGGTATCATATTTCTTTCTTTTTGGATTATACGTCTAAAGAAGACTATCAAATGAATCGGTCGAAAGAGAAAAAGAATTAAAAGTAAAATAAACAGTCCAAAAATTCTTGGAATAGAAAACTGATGATAGAAATTTTATGGAAACATTTACCAAATGAACAACACAAAGGATTTACTTACAGAAAAAAGGACACGGTTTAATATATTGCCTTATAAAAGGCCGCAAAATGCAAAATAAATATAAGATCTCTTTCAGATTCTATAACAGATACACACTTTGCATATGACTATTTCGAGAGAAGGGTATTTTTTCATGTTTGTCTTGCAAGAGTATGGGATTAAATCGATTTTGTGCAATTGAAATGGTAATCGACTCCCAACTCACTCGCAACGAATATTTTCCGAGTTGATTAAAGTTATTTGTGCACGCCTTGTGTTCTGTAAGTTTTTATTTCAAGTAAATGAAGATCCTGATATCACGAATGTAATGCTGAGGTGACAAATTATATTCAGGTTTTGTTTTAAGCAAAGTAAGTTTAATTCTACAAATGGTATCTCATAATGTTGATCCCTGTGTCTGACTAATATATATATGTATATTATAGATTATAGTTTATATATATATATGACTAATATATATATATATATATATATATATATATATGTATGTATGTATGACTAATATATATATATATGTATAATGTTTAGTTAATAATAATATTATCCCTCAATATATATATATATATATATATATATATATATTAGTGTATCGAGGCAGCAAATAATTTTCTAAACATATACTGTTAAATATAAGAGACAATGAATGTCTATTATGTTTAATCATGAGCCGTTCTAAACGTCGTATTTTGGCTTTTCAGTCCAAAACTACTATTAAATAGAAAGTTATTATAGTGGATACTCGTATTTGTAATAATTGCCCAATTTTTATTTTAAACAGTGTTTGTATTTTATCAATGAACCTGCAAAAAGATTTAATAAAAAATATAAATAAAGAACTTATCTTTTCTGGCAAGAATTGAACCTGCAGTCTTCTTTATAGTAGAAAAATAAACACATTTTGGTCCAGGATTTATCACTCAGTTTCAAAGAGCGTCATATTCAGCAACATTCTTTATCCCCCTTTCAGAGAAAGTAAACCCTCCTTATCACGGCATTTTTCTTGAAAGAGCATATCTGCTGTGATGTGCACTGCATGATTTGGAATTTTATGCAAACAGCAATGATGTTTTTTTTTGTAAATTCCGTAAACGTTATTATAGTGGATATACAAATTTGTATTCAATATTAATCGCTATCTTCTGTCTTGTTAATTTCCGTTCTCTCTTTAATAATGTTTTTCTTTTTTCTATATACTTTCACACTCACTGACACTTTATTACCCTGACACTGACGCTTTATTACCCTGCTTAGACTGAAAAAAAATAATTCAACGCTTCTCTGTATTGGTTGACTTCAGTGGTGTTCATAGAATTCCCATCCCTGAATAAAATGATACAATGCATCGTGAGATTATATTACTGCATTTAAAAATCCGTTTAAGTTCAAGTGTTTTTGCTTTTATTTATATAAAATATTTTCTGTAGATCAATGACAAGCAGGCAGGCTTTACAGGTCATTATGATGTTAATCCTTTTCATTTTCTTGATATTTGATTATATAGATCCACGTTTCAGAAAAAAATTACGTCAAAAACATCTACATAGTTTGTCTTATCAACTTAATACGACCTTCACTACGTACCTTACTACTGTGGCCATTAAGGAAATAAGCTAGGTACAAAAATTTACATACCTGGGAAGTGTTATAATAGAAGACGGAAAGTGCGACACGGAGATCCGAAGGCGAATTGGCATGACGTAGAAAGCATGCTAGAAGTTGAGTAAAGTATTAGGAAACAGGAAAATTTCGCTAAAAACAAAGAAGAGAATACTGTATTGCTATGTGTTGTCAGTTCTTCAATATGGCAGTGAATGCTGGACAATATCATCAAAGATGAAGGAAAATTTGAAGCAACTGAAATGTGGTCCGACAGAAGTATGCTGCGAATATCATTGATCGAGCATGTGAGCAATGATGAGTCTTTGGAAATGATGGAAACGAAAAGGAAATTAATACTGAGCATCAGGAAGAGACAGTTGAAATTCCTGGGACATGCAATGAGGGCTTGGAGCTTGGGGAACCTGATACTAACAGGCCAGATATAGGGAAAAACAGACAGGAGAAAGCAGAGGATAACATATTTGAAGGACCTAATCAGGTGGATGGTGGAACGAGTGTTGCATTGTGCAACAGGAAAAGGCTTGCTGAGAGCCACCAGGCATAGGGAGACATGGAAAGCCATGATCGCCTACGTCCTGAAAAAACAGGGTAGATAGAAGATAAAGAAGAAGAAGAAGAAGAAGAAGAAGAAGAAATATCTGCACTGCATGATTTGGAATTTTATAGCAATTAGATCTTCTTCATCTTCTATGTGCCGTGTCCTTTCATGATTTAGGCGATCATAGCCTTCCACGTCTCCATATCGCTGGTGGCTCTTAGCAAGCTTTCCCCTATTACACCACGCAACCCCCGTTCTGTCATCCATCTGCTCAAGCCAGTCAAGTACGTTACACGCTGTTTTCCCCTGTCTCTCATTCTTTCTGTCTCTCTTGTTAATATCAGGTTCTCTAAGCCCTTCCTCCTCATTGCATGTCCCCAAAACTTTAACTGTCTTTTCCTGATGCTCAATATCAATTTCCTTTTCGTTTCCATCCCATCCAAAACCTCATAATTGCTCACATGCTCGATCCATGATATCCGCAGCATCCTTCTGTATAAATACATTTCAGTTGCTTCAAGTTTTTCCTTAATCTTTGATGATATTGTCCAGCTTTCACTGCCATATTGAAGAACTGACAGCACATAGCAATTCAATACTCTCTTCGTTGTTTCTAATTAGATCAGATCCTGGAAAAAACGAAATTTTACTTTGTCGCTTGAATTTTTCAAGTTAGTTGTTCTTTTGTTAGGTAAGCGACCTCGAAGGAAGTAGTATCAGTGATTTGTCCTGGTTTCTAGTGCAGGTTGTTTGAAGAAAATCTACCGGGAATATCTTCAAGGTTGAAGACGAAAATTGAATAGAAAAACATGCCGAGAAGGCTAATCGTCAGAATCTATTTTAAGCTTTTCGCTTGCTGAGCGGTTAATAGATTCGTGATCTTTCAGCTGTTGATAACGTTACGCATCTTCAATTACTAGATTAACATAAACCTGACATTTTCTTCAAAATATTCTGAAATGGCATCAGTTTTAACTCACTTTTGCGCTTTTGGCGGAATTCAGCACAATTGAAACTTTATTTTTTTTAAAACCTTTAACTCAATATCATAATCGAAAGTCAAGTGTTGTCTGTATTTTAGAAACCAAGTGTTGTCATTGTTCAATTATTTGAACTAAAATCTTGTACTTTATTACTTAATCAAACCTGACTCTAACCATACACTTGATTAGCTAATTACTTAACCCTCACCCAAACTCTAATCTAATCTTACACATCATTGTTTTGTTATTTTTAGAAAATGCTGTTGGTAAAAATTTGTATATTTTAGCCTTTCTCAGAGTTACATTGTATGCAGTAATCTTTGAATTGCTTTTTTCTTGTTAAAAACAATATACCCACGTACCTTTTATAGGATTGTCTCGTGATTTCAAACATTATACGTGGAAGCGTCGGTTCGTTTAATATTAGTTCACATAAAATTAAGCTAAGAGGAGTAAATATATACTTTGGGAGAGCCACGTATTGTAACTGTTGATTAGTGATTACCGTATTCATTCCGTTCGTCAAATCAATTTGTACCGATAATACCTATTAAATAATAAGATAATACCTAATAATGGTATTAACTTACCATGGCTTGAGACACGACGCAGCCAAAAGTGGGAAGCAAATTCGGATTATTGTCAATGGTCAGCGAGTATGTTTGACAGTCGATAAAATAGTATTAGTCGTCTCGAAATAGAGCAATGAATGAAAAATGTATTATTGTTATACCATTTTCATGGAAGTGAGTTCGATCCTCACTCGGTAACCCATACAAGTGACTTTGTAACGTAGTAATCTAAACTTCATAATTATCCATAGTATGTATTTCAATATGTGATGGTGAAATACTAGTGCGTAACTAGGTGTCCTTGACAAAATCCAACATAGAATTTGTAATGTGGTAGACGCCAACTTGGCAACTCAGATACAGTCACTTTCTCACTGGCGCAATGAGGCTTCCCTGTGTCTCTTCTACAAATACTTTCACGGCTTCTGCTCCGATGAATTTAGTTCACTGGTACCCCCTATATATGAATTTACTCGAGCAACAAGATTAGAAACTAGGTCCCACCCTTTTACTATGAAACCAATAAAATGTAAACGCAAATTCTACTCCATCAGCTTCTTTTCTTGCACTTCCCGCCTGTGGAATTCGCTTCCGTTTACTTGCTTCCCCGACAGTTACAATTTCCAAGAATTTAAATGCAATATCATTAGTCATCTCCTTTCTCACTAACCTGCATCCTCTCTTTCATGCTCCTTTCTCCGTCTACTCCACTCTCATCAGTATTCTCATCATTCTCTTACCCACTTCCTGACACTATCTATAACCTGTCACCCTTTCTCATAATTTTCCAATTATGTAATCACTGCAGAACAGTAGCAGTAAAATGCTTTTCTTAGGGCGATATGATTATAAAAAACACACACGCTATTATTTTAGTTTTGCAAACCATTGTTAATGAGTTTGATATTTACAGAGTAACCTGTATTTATAGCTTTGCATTAGACTTTCATAAAGGGAATTAATCTGTCCGTATAGATGTTGTCCAATACATACGATAATATAAAACGGTTTTGTTAGTTAAAAGTCATAGATTTGTCTCGCGATAATCTGGCCTTCATAATTATTATTTTTATATCACTATTTTATTGAAGCCATTTTCTACCTTTTGGACATAAGCTAAGGCCATTATATTTCTATTGATCAACGGCGGCATTGATCAGAGAGCAAAGATGAGAATATCGATATCGATACAGACAACTAATAGAAAAATATTAATGCAGAGACGCAGCAATAAAAATATATCTCAAAATAGTGACATAAGAAGCTTTAATGTGTTTCAAATTAACAACAATCGGTAGAAATATAAAATGAACCAAGACAACAAAATGGAACTCTTTCGCAAATAGTAAAATCTTGGTTAGAAAAGAAAAGAAGAAATCTAACATTTATCTTCTGTTTTATGTAGAATTATTTCATTTTTCATTAATTATTGATTGAATTCAGGAGATTCAGGAGGAAATGAGGCGGACATTTTAGTTGTACGATTTTGTCTCCTCTTACTATTTCCTTCCTCCAACCTCCTTGAAAAGTTCTTGTTATCTTTTTCTTTAACTTCGTTCCATTTTCTTTTTTGCTATATTCTTCGAAATTTTCTTCTTCCACCGCGAAATAATCTCTTTGAATTTTCGTCTATTTTATACAATCGTTATGACACTATGTATTTCCCGCCAATATATTTGATTTTTTGTCTTTAACCAAAAAAAAAAAAGAAAAGAAAAACAGAACTTGTATATCTAGATTTCGTTTTGATTTTCCTGTAAATTTATTTTTAAGTTGAAAAGAAATTAGAAATAAAATTATGATCAAAAGAAAAAGAAGACCAAGAAAAAGAAAAAGTGGAAGAAAAAGAAGAGAGAAAAAAAAAACGGAAGAAAAGGAAGAAGAAAAAAGAAGCGGAATAATAATAATAATAATAAGAAGAAACAGAGGAAGAGGGGGTGGAAGAAAAAGAACCAGAAGAAGAAGAAAAAGTAGAAAAAAGTGACAAAAGAAGAAGAGGAGGAGGAAGAGGATGTAAAAGAAGAAGAAGAAGAATGTGAAGAAGAAGAAGAAAAAGAGGAAAGTGATAAAGAAACAAATAGCCAAAATACATAGAATGTCAGAAATATTTGTATATATTTTAACTTAACTTAGTGCTTTTCAAGAGTTATTTCCCTTGTTCCAGCGATCCCAGTTTGCTATGTTTAATCCAAGAATCTACAAAATATTTGAGCACATCAAGCATACTCTTCCTCTTAAATATCTGATTCATTATTGTTTTTCTATTCTATTGAGACATGTTAATTTCTTTCCATCGAAACTCATATATCTTCTGTTTTCCATATACACGATCAGATAAAATTTATTTTTATGAGTCTTCACAGATTGTAGAATCTTGTCAGCCAATCGGTTTAATTTATACAATAACCTGCATTTCCTGCTTTGCACAGGTAGAGTAGGATTTATATTTAACTGTTTAGCACCCTACAACGTCGTACATCTAGTAATATTCTGTCATTACTTCCATGGTAAATGCTCAGATAAGTATCCATTCTTTAGTACAGCAAGTCCCGATCATTACAGCTAATGTCCGATTTGCTACATCCACAAGATGGAACCAGGCTTATTTTCCGGAGAATTCGACTGGTAAAATAATGTCCCACCCAGAAAGCTTCATCCCAAAAAAGTGCTATGTTGGAGAACAGACTCCAGCATAAAATTACTTCTTCGAACACAATATAAACCCTTTCAAATCTAGGGTCAATCATTATATATCTTTCATATTCATATAATCTCTTCTTGTGTCTATATCCCAATCCCCATTCAGTGAAATCTTACCTTCAGTGGCACTTTGGTCTTTGGTTGAAGATTAGTAAGAAAAAAAAAAAAAAGAAATACCCATAATTAGAAATGGTTCAAAGATCTATCTATCTATCTATCAATCTATCTTATCTGTCTATCTATCGATGTGTGTATTTGTGTGTGTTTGTATGTAAAGTTTCAAATAGAATATACATGTAAAAGAAAAGTAATAAAGAAGACGAAAGGAAATGCGTCGGCTAAGATAAGTTTTCCTTTTGTTGTTATATATATATATATATATATATATATATCGACAAACATTTTAACCGGAGTAATCGAAAACCATTAAAAATGAGCTATTATTAATTATATAAAGTCAACACCTACTGAAATTGATCGACAAAAATTTTTACCAGAACAATCCACTAAGTAAGATTGTTAATAGAAAAACATTAAAAATTATCTATTCTTGCACTAACAACACAAAAGTATCATAAACTCTCATAATAATATGATGCTAAATAAACTTTATGAAACTCAAAAAATAACTGTAACTGTCGAATCAAAAACAAATGCCTAGTCAGAGGTATATGCAAATTTGAATAAGTCAGATCAAACAACCATTTTCCTTAGAGATCACAGAAGTGAGAAAAAATATATATAGAAATTTCCGCCAAACTCTGGAAATAGCGTCTATATAACTATAAACGATCTTTCTCTAAACTCCACCTAAAATGACACACCACTCTTTCTAAATATTTCTTGGAATTTAATGACAGAAATCTCTCCCTACAGATTGAATGGAAGATTATAGATAAATCTCAGACACCAAACAACTTCAGAAATAGATGCAATTATGCTTAGACGAAAAAATTAGAATTATCAAATTAAAAAAAAACTTGCCCAGAGAAATGAAATTATTTATAAATGCTGTTATGAAAACAAATGTAAAATATCTATTAAATACAACCGTAAAGTTACCTATTCCGTCATACTTGTGGATTCATTTCCACCTTTCGTTGATTAATTGGTAAATGCTTTTACGTACTGAAGAAATGAAAGTAAAAAATTGCTATGCAATACGTATATATGCTAGCATATGTGTATAACTACTTTGTATTATGTATGAATTTGAAAATATCCTTCTGTATTGATTTACTTTGTATTATGTAATCCTGCATGTATTTTAATATAAACACTTTTTTTCGTGTATATGGGTACATCTATTTATATGTATGTTAGAATTAATTTTATATTATGGATATAATTGATTGTAGCCTTCTTTATTGATCAGTATACTAATGTATATGTGCATAGATGTGAAAAGGCGAGAGTGTGCACAGATAAAAAATTACATGTATATGTAAAAGATTTTGTGTATGTACATACATATATGTATATACATGAAGGGGTGTGCATATGTATGTATATATGTGCGTGTAAGTATGAATATATATGCTAATTGTGTGCGTATATGTGAGGTTTGTTGGTATACTTGCGTAAATATTTGTTATTATGAATTATACGCGTATTTGTCTGGTCTTCATAGCTGAATATTTGTATGTAGATCTGAATGAATGCGTGTATATACGTGTTTATATGTAGGTGTATGCATAGACACATTTTTATGTACATATGTATAAGTATTTACATGTGTGTACATGTATGCTTGTGTGTATGCGTAGTTATGTACAAATGTAGAAATATATGTACATATGTCTTTTTGTGCTTGTGAGTGGTCGCGTAATGAATTTACGGTCACTCATTCTGCCCAACGAAAATTTCCTTCCCTAGCCTTGGTGATTCTTATGAGATCAAATTAATATTTCCAGAATATCAGAGCGTACAACGGCTGTAACGTCTTAAATATATAGTAACAAAGATTAGAACAATAGTCCCAACAATGTAAATAATTACAATAGTTCTTCTTCTATGTGCCTTGTCTTTTCAGGAAGTAGGCGATCATGGCCTTCCATGTTTCCCTATCCCTGGTGGCTTTGAGCACGCTTTCTGTTACACCATGCAATTCTCGTTCCGTCATCCACCTGATTAGGTCCTTCAAATATGATATCCGTTGCTTTTTCCTGTTTCTTTTTTCCTCTATCTGGCCTGTTAGTATCAGATTCTCCAAGCCCTCCTTCCTCATTGCGTGTCCCAGGAACTTCAGATATCTCTTTCTGATGCTCAGTATTAATTTCCTTTTTGTTTCCATCATTTCTAAGACCTCATTATTGCTCACATTCTAGATCCATGATATTCGCACCATCCTTCTGTAGAACCACATTTCAGTTGCTTTAAGATTTTCCTTCATCTTTGATGATATTGTCCAGCATTCTCTGCCATATTGAAGGACGGACAGCACGTAGCAATCCAGTACTCTCTTCCTTGTTTCTAGCGAAATTGTCCTGTTTCTTAATACCTTACTCCACTTCTGGAATGCTTCTTTCGCCATGCCAATTCGCCTTCTGTTCTCTGTGTCGCACATTCCGTCTTCTGTTATAACGTCTTCTGTTATAATTACAATACTATAATAATGCTATAATTAAAATACTATAATAATACTTTTGTAATAATACTTCTATATTTACAATACTATAATAATCCTTCTGTTATAATTACAATACTACATTTCAGAAATATAGGCAAACATTTGAAGAGCAGTTAAATCCAGAAAATATTTTTAGATTATGAGAACCTTTTCGAAATAATAATGATTTACTGATAAAAATCCTAATAACTCATAGATAGGGATAAAATGTGTATATTCTTAATTTTCCAAAGTTTGTTTGTGCGTAAGTGAAAATAACGTGCCCGACTGGAATTTTAAACGTCTCTCGGAATACAAGCTACTGGCCGCACATCTAAGATTACAGCATCCGATATTCCCAAGAGGTCAGGCGTATAATTACTGACCAGGCCTGACGTTGCTTAACATCCGTTACGGTAAAAGATACGGGGTTTCAACCTAATATGACCAGAAGCCTGAGAAAAGTTAAGGATCCCGGATTAACGTAAAAATAATATAAACATATTATTCAACAGCACTGGATATTGTTCAAATCTGTATTAGGCTACTGTAGAAAAATATTAAAATCAAAAAAACTTTGAGAACAAATTATTATTAATATTGTATAAGAAGAGAAATTATCAACTTAAACATAAACAATATAAGACACTAGTAAACAACCTGTAGACATCCCTGTGAAATATAGTGCCACAAGCCGTCCAGATGTTAGATTGTGTTGCTGTGATTTCCACAGAAAGTACCATTATAAGGGTCAACGCTTCCGATTTTGAATTTAGAACTCATATTCTCAATTAGTGTCTGAAAGATCGGAGAGCTTTGTATTTTTATTAATCGTTTCAACCCAAGATCGGAGAGCTTTGTATTTTTATTAATCGTTTCAACCCAAGCAAGGCGATACCACCACTGACGCGCAGGGGGATACATCAGAGTAAAAGTTTAGGCAGCAGGATAGTGAAGAGAAAGACGAACCAGTTACAGGGGGTGTCAGAGAAAGGGCAAGCGTAGGATGGGAACACAGGTGTGAAGACAGTTGCGAAGTTAGAGAGAAAGGAGAAGAACAAGATATACGGGGTGATGTAGAAGGACTGGAGTCAAGTGGATAAGAGATGGGAATGTTTATGGGGTGATGTGGTCGCAGAAATTGTCTGACAGCCATGTCTGGGCTCTCTTACTTGTGTGGCATGGTACAAAGTCCTGTTTCCAGACATGAGGTTTTTCTGCAGCCACCCACTTGACCCATAGCTGCAATTCCTCCTCAGTGCACTTGATGTAGGCGTCCGTGTTGAGCTTGAGGAAGATAAATGGAGCCTTAACGTTGCTATCACTAATGATCACTCTAAACATCATGATGTTAACTAGATATCATCGAACTCTTTCCGAATTCGCTGCCCTGACCTCAGATTGGAATGCAAACACTCTGAATTGTTCGTTTGAAATGCGCGAATGCCAAATAGTACAGCTTTTCAAATTCCTGCGGAGTAAATTGCGACATAGTGTCTTTTTTCTCAGAGACGGTGCGCAACTGACCTTACTACACTATACAGACAGCAAAATATATACCAAATAACATGCATACACGAAAAAGTAAATACAATAACGACAAGTTACCTATCGCATTCTGTAAATAAATATTGTGATATAAATGTTACATATATATGTATATATATATATATACATACACACACACACACATATATATATATAAATATATATGTCATATGAGTGTTTGATTATATGTCTGTGTGCTTGTGTGAGCATTTGTGCATCTGTATATGTAAATTCAAATCAGCATCGAATCAAGTTTTTTTAATTGTGTCTTTTCAATTTTTCTGAATAAGTATTAGTATATATTTTGTGAACAAAATCAACAAATAGACATATTTTAGATATATTGTTTTCCCATAGTTTGTTTTTCATTGGGGAATGTCAGAGAACATCCCTTTTTTTTCTTTCGAATAGAACAAAACATCGATCGTTTTGAAGTAGATTGTGTTGCCAATATGAAAGCAGCGTCAAATTTCGATTGCTGGTGAAAGACGCGTGTTGTTCACGTGCTTATTTGTTTCTTTGTTGTTTATTTCTGAATATTTGAAAATTTCAGACGCTGTCTGTTTCTGTAACAGACAAAATTGTTTACGTTAATTCCTGCTGATTCAAAATTGAAATTTACCGGAAACTAAAAGCATTAGACAGCAGCTTGTAAAATAGAAATTTTATTCTACACACTCAAGGAGCAATGTTATCCACTGACGAGCGAACGATCACACACACACACACACACACACACACACACACACACACACACACACACACACACACACACACATACACACACACACACACACACACACACACACCTATGTAGCCGAGGGTTTAGAACGTTCGCTTCCTGACCGGTTCGAGTTCGAATCTCACTATTTGTCGAGAAAGTAACTTCTTGATGCTATCGGTCTGTATAAAGCGATCCCAGCGTAGAACACCGTTGCAAAGTGCCTGAAAACGATACTATGGGTTGAGCCAAGCCTTGTGAGTGAAATTAATTAGACAGAATCCTTGGGAGCTGCAGATGGTTGTGCCAGCACGAAATCACATGTCATCGTTACCGAGAGTATCAGCATCCTGGCATTGTTCAGACGCTACATAGCGCACTCTCTCCCATTTAGCTTTTGAGATATATATATATATATATATATATATATATATATATATATATATATATATATATATATATAAATTTCTTTTTGAATTTAGCCCAAGGAATACACACTAACATTTTCTCTTTTTCATCCTTTTTCCCCTTCCCTTATCTCACTTTTCTCCTTTCTTCTTTTCCCTCCTTAACGTTCAATATGTCAACCTGCTCTTAACCTAATCTTATCATTTTCCTTTTTTCCTCTTTTATATTTTTTTCGCTTAGTTTTATTGTCTTTGATGTGATGTGTCTATTTAGTACCAAGGCTGCTTTTGTCACTTTCTTATCATTTTTAGTCTCCTAGTTGTAATTTTCTCTAAACCTTTGATTTATGAGTAACATTTTTGTTTCTACATTTTTCTGATTTACTTCCTGCTATCTTTATCCCATCTTTTTAATATCTATTTATTTGTGAGAAATATTTTTCTTTATAAAAAGAACATTTTTATATAAACAATTTTATGTTTAAATTACTTTATTTTGATAGTTCTTCGGTTTTATTTGCCTTAAGCACTTGTTGGTCATATGTATGTTATTTAATTTAGATTTTATCCATATTCTAATGTGAACATTTTGCAATGTCAACCTGGAACAATTCTGAGTTATAATTTAATCTGGTCATAAGAATTTGCTATATATTTTTGGAGCTTAGTGATTAAATGAAAGAGATTATATTCAAAATGAAATATTTTATTGTGTAAAATAAATAATGCTTGTATAACAAAGATAAAAAATATTATTAAAGAAAAGCGCCTTTCTTTCGAGATTAACTGGAAAATTTAACTTCAAAGGTAAACTAAAACCATTTGTCGACTTTAATTAAACTTGAATTAATGAAATAGTGTCAACAATCTCCCCCGATATATATATATATATATATATATATATATATATATATGTGTGTGTGTGTGTGTGTGTGTGTGTGTGTGTGTGTGTGTGTGTGTGCAAGCACAAAGAATTGCTTTTCACAACAATACTGATATTTGATTATTTGAAAGCCAAGAACTTTAGCGTGTCTTTTTTTACTACACAGGCACAGACAGAGACAGAGACATACAGAAACACACACAAAATAAACACACACACACACACACATATATATATATATATATATATATATATATATATATATATATATATATAAGGTCATTGCAAATGACCATACCCGATTTTATAATTAGGAACAAAATTGTACATACTCACAAAAAAGCCGCATCAAATGGTGAATGTCAGTTGCGATATCGATTTTCTATCTCTTAACAATCTCTTCCGTCGAAATCTTTACTTTCTTCTTCATTAAGATAAGCAACGCATCTTCATGGTCAAAGTGACTGACAAAATCTACCCAACCACTCTTTAAATATTATTATTATTATTAGCTCTACTTTGTATTGAGCACTTTTTTGAAAATAGTGTTTCTTTGGATGGGGAATATTATTCCACCCATACTTGGATATATATATATATATATATATATATATATATATATATATATATATATATCAGATCATTATATGTATATATCATATATATATATATATATATATATATGTTTGTGCGTGCGTGTGTTTATGCATCTTTGCGTGTGTGTGTGTGTATCGATAGATAGTTTGATGTGTATATATATATATATACTGGATTGTCGAATAAATTCCTTCGTTTTGTTCTTTATTTTATTCTTATTATTTTTCTACACTGTTCAGCAGATCAGTCAAAAAACTATAAAAAATATTGCAGAGGGAGGAAAGAGATACAAAAACAAATAAAAAAACACTATGGTAAAAATATTCTGTGTGTTAATTTAAATAACACCAGAAAAAAAAACGAATTTACCTGATCCAATTGTTATATCACTCTGGTATACGGCACTAGTATAGAACATATATCGAATTCGTATACCAATATAACAAATTGATATGGTACGCAATATAAAGAGATAGTAACAGAAAGTGAATGAGAAAACGGGAAATAAAAAAAATAATGTGTTCTAATACACATATCTTCTCGGTAATTAAAACTGAAGCAGCATACGAATATTTCCGATGTTAATTTCAATATTTTTTATTGAAAATCAGAAATAGATTTTGGTCGAGAGAAAAGATTAAAACGTAATTAGACGTTAAATAATTGTGAAAAAAGCATAATACCTGAATCGAAGTAGGACGGTGAGTTGAAAGTTTGGGGCACTAAAATTCTGGTGTTTAGATTTTGTAAATGATCCGAATCGAAAACTTTTCAGTTCCCTCAAGTCAGTTATATTATTCAAAGTGTTTAAAAAGATAATTTTGAAGAAATAACTTCCTCAATTCACTCCATAGAACTTGAAAACCTCACTTTAAGTCTGATTCACGCCAAAAGACCGATTCACTCCAAAATTCCAATTCACTCTGAAAAGTGAGTTCTTCAAATCATATAAAAAGACTCTCTGATGACATAACAGAAAGTAAGAATTAAAACTAAAGCTGTTAAACAAAATCACTTAAAACTGTTAACATCTCTTTCTCGAACATTCACGGTATCCGTACCAACTTTTGCAGAGTTGAATCGTTCCTCCAAGTAAACTCACCTGACATCTTAGCTCTCTGTGAAACTAACCTTGACCCTTCTACTCCTTCCTTCGATTTCTATATCTCTGTTATCTTCCCCTCTTTAAGAAGGACTCCAATGTCTATATGCATGGAACTGACGTTTATGTCAGTTAACATCTCCCTCTAGCTAGGGGGATTTCTCTTGAATCTCCAGATCATTCCTACATGTGTCTCTCTCTACTAAGCTCGGTTAGCTATCTTTTCTTTTTCTACAGTTTCCCTTCATCTCCTGACTGTTCCGTACTTGTGAGCATCTCAAACAACAAAGATAAGGCCATTTCCTCTTGTCAGTTGGCTCATATACTTGTGTTTGGAAGACTTCAATGCCTACCGTGCCAAGTGGCTGAAAAACTCTGTCACAGATTTTCTGATGTCAATACCATGAACTTTTCGATCACTCAATTCCTTACGGAAGTGATGAATTTCCCCACTTGTTTCTCTAATAACCATAATAAATCTAACTCACTGCTAGATCTGTTTCGATTATATCTCTGACTCTTGCCATGTCATGCAGTTTTGCCCACTGGGCAAATCTGATCATGCTGTGGTTTCAGTCAATATCTCCTTCCACTACCCCTCCCCCAGAAACCTCCGACCAGTAGAATATCTTACTGATACCAAAGAGCAGACTGGATACCGTTCCGTGATTTCCTGTGTGACGTCCCTTGGAACAAAAATTTTAGTGTTGCCGTTGAAGGCTGTGCACCCAAATTCTTCTCTTGGGTTAAAGCTGGCATCAATGCTTTCATCTCAGCAAGGAAGTTATGACTTAAACCCCATTCGTCTCCCTGGTTCTCTTCTACTTGCTCGGTTGCTACTATCCACAGGAATCACTTCTTCCGGCTGTATCAGAGCCACGCGTCTGACCATTATAGGCACCTTTTTGCCTCTACTCGTAATGATTGCAAGAGGATCCTAGATGTGGCTAAGCTGTTGTTTGCTGAAAGATTAAAGCAGCGTATAGGATTCTGCAAGTTCACCTTCAAAGACTACTGGCGGCTCTGTAAAAATATGTTAAACAAAAGCAAGCCCTCAATCCTCACTTTAATAAAAAACTTGAGGTCATCACATCTTTATCGGACAAGGCCAAGTGCTTTGCTTGCAGATTCTCTATCAACTCGACATTTTATTCGTCTGCATAAGACTTCCCACCTAGAACTGAGGCCTAACTAAGTGATGTTCACATTACCCCCTCCGCCCACTGGTCTCTAACATAATTTCAAAGATTGATCCACATAAGGCAAGCTAAGGTGATGGAATTCCAATCATTGTTCTGAAGAAATGCGCCCCTGAACTCTCCTCTGTCCTTCTAAACTCTAGAACTTCTGCCTCTCTGCTTCCTGATTTCCTGCTTGCAGGTAGTTTTTCTCAGGCGTTTCTCTATTTAAAAACACTGGAGAACACTCTACCCTTCTAATTATCACCCTCTTACTGTTTTTTGGCAAAGTGTTCAAAGCGATTATCATTGCTGAAGTGGTTCAACATCTCACAGCTCACAGCCACTTTTCCGATAGACACTATGGTTTCCACTTCACAAGGTCTATTGCTAACGACCGTCACATAGTATATATACCAGGCTGTTGATAAGAGCGGCGAATCTGGAGCTTTTGCCCTAGATATCTTCAAAGCATTTGATCGAGTATCGCATGCTGGCTTTCTACGCACGCCAGAGGCCTCTGGTATGACTGCACACTCGTTTGATCTAATTTCGTCGTTCCTTTCAAATCGCGTAATAAAGGTAGTATTGAACAGGCATGCTTCCAGATATCAAACGAACGCAGGTGACCCTCAAGGCTCTATTCTAGGTCTTACGCTTTTTCTGATCTTCATCAACGATCTCCCTGATGTAATCAGATCCTGGCGACACCACAATTTACTCCCGCCTGGAAGAAATCTACTGATATGGCCACCTCGCTGCTGATCTTGAAAAAGGACCTCCATTCTGTGCTGGACTTGGGTAAGAAATGGCTCGTAAATTTTAATGCTTCAAAAACGAAGCTGCTACACTTTAACCACCAGAGACAATCGCACCTTCCACTTATCAACATGAACCAGGCAAAACACTGCGCTTTCTTCGGCTTATCTCTCTGAACCGACCGACCTCAAATGGAATGACTATATTGAATTCATACTTAATTCTGCTGCTAAGGAGGTCGGTTCACTGTGTAGGACCATGAAGTTCTTCTCTTCTGAATTCGTCTTGCACATATATAAATCAACCATCTGCCCGTGTATTGAATACTGCTGTGACATCTGGTTGGGTGCCCCTGCTATTCATGTCGGGCTTGACAAAATCCAACGGAGAATCTGCAATGTAATCGATCCCGACCTGGAGGCTCAACATCAGTCACTTTCTCATCGACGTGATGTGACTTATCTTTGTCTTTTCTACAAATACTTTCATGGCTTCTGCTCCAATCATCATAGCTCTCTGGTGATCCCTCTCCATACAATTACTCGAGCTACTTGACTAGCAACTAGGCTCCACCATTTTACAGTAAAACTAATAAAATTTAACTATAACTTCTACTCTCTCAGTTTCTTTTATCGCACTTCCCGCCTGTGGAATTCCCTTCCGTATCGTTGCTTACCTGACAGAAAGAAAATTGATTTCCTCATTTTACGAAGTTTTGGAGATATTTTTAGCTTAAGTTTTAGATTTGTTATTTTAAACTAATAAAAATTAAAAAGTTTAAATTCCCTAATTTTTGCAGTTATTTTAAAATTTGAATTCTTAACAATTCTCTCATCATCCGGACACAAATCTTAATGATAAATGTTCAAGCATCAGATGATGGAAAGAATTTCAATCCTGGGATTGCCCTAATTCCAAAAAAGTATTATATATATATATATATATATATATATGTATCAGTAAAACAGGACATCCAGAATTTGCCGTTTATTTATTTCTATGATCCCCTAAGCATTGAATCACATTTCAACAAAGATAAAATTGTTTCTCCTAAGAAAATTACAATAATGGAAACAAGGCTTAAGTTAACTCACAATGAGATTGAATATTTTCGTAAAATATTTCGTGATGGTTAATTATCCAGGTATTAATTACCTGGATATCTTGTTATCCACAGATAAACGTGTTTATCTATTGTAACAAACAATAGATTTGTTTATATAAATATATGTGTTCACAATTAAAATTTTATTAATCAACCGATGTTTGTAACATTTTCATGATATAGCTTTATTTATTTGAGCTGATAATATTTATCCACATTAAACGATGTTAATAGATTTCTGTCTGAATTTCTGTGATGAGGAGTTATCATTATTTACTATCTTTATATTCGAAATATTGTTTCCATATTCATTGTTGAATTGAAATTTTCTTTAATTTCATGCTTTTACAAATGCATTACTGGAAAAGTGAACAATATTGGTAGCCAAGTTTCATAATTTCACTTTTTATTCGTAAGTTCTATGCAAATTTTTCTTCTCCTAAACTTCTTAATAGTGGAATATTTTCCAAGCCTCTCACTTTCTTGTCCACTACGATCTTAAAAAAATTGAATGCTTTGTTCATCAACAACGTCATCTGTATAATTGTAACCTATTCTTTTAGTGTCTTTTCTGTTTCTGTCTCTTGCACTAACCCCTTGCATCATAATGACTTTTATCGTTTTGCTAGGTGTAGAATGATTTAAAATGCATCTATCTATCTATCTATCTATCTATCTATCTATCTATCTATCTATCTATCTAAGTCTGCTCATATCTATCTATCTATCTATCTATCTATCTATCTATCTATCTATCTATCTATCTATCTAATATTGATCTCCAAATGCTGCTGTTATATCAAACATATGTACCAATCAAACGAATAATGAAAACAGCTTGTCTTGAGTTTGATCTTAATTTGGTGATTGATATTGTAGCTTATTCATTCAAAGCGCTTGGTTTTGCTATTGTCTCTAATTTTCTGCCTATGTTCCAAAATCTCTCTAAATAACACACCCGCCTGATATCTGTCTGGTATGCAAGACATTTTTTACCATCTATGATCATTTTCTGCTTTAAATGATGTCAATAGTTTTGATATGACAAATGTGATCTTAGCCGGTAAATAATACATTTACTGCAAGTTATTATACACACCATATTTCCGACGTTACACATGATGGATTTACTTCAGACAAGTAGATTGATGTACTTGATTCTAATTTGAAAACTTCGTTACTATTTCTATCTCGTCATAAACGTTGCATGTAAGTTGTTAGTCCTAAATATTGAAGCCGCATCCATTTAATTGTCTGACAAGTAATGTCTTCCAAAGTGATTCGAAGTATGTCAATCTTCGTCTTCTTCTATGTGTCCTGTCCCTTCAGGACGTAGGCGATCATGGCTTCCCACGTTTCTTTATCCCTGGTGATTCTGAGCACGCCTTCACTGTTACACCATGCAATCCTCGTTCCGTCATCCACCTGATTAGGTCCTTCAAATATGTTATCCATTGCTTTCCCCTGTCTTTTTCCCCTCTATCTGGCCTGTTAGTATCAGATTCTCCAATCCCTCCTTCCTCGTTGTGTCCCAGGAACTTCAGCTGTCTCTTCCTGATGATCAGTATTAATTTCCTTTATGTTTCCATCATTTCCAAGACGTCATCATTGCTCACATGCTCGATCCGTAATATTCACAGCATCCTTCTGTAGGACCACATTTCAGTTGCTTCAAGTTTTTCTTCATCTTTGATGATATTGTCCAGCATTCCCTGACATACTGAAGGACGGACAGCACGTAACAATCCTGTACTCTCTTCCTTGTTTCTAGCGAAATTGTCCTGTTTCTTAATACAGGACTCAACTTCTGGAATGCTTCCTCCGCCATGCCAATTCGCCTTCGGATCTCTGTGTTGCACTTTCCGTTTTCTGTTATAGCACTTCCCAGGTATTTAAATTTTTGTACTTGCTTGATTCTAGTATCCCCGACATGTATTTGGCATTTTGGGCTGCCCTTTTTACTGATGACCATGCATTCGGTTTTCGTGCAGTTTATTTCTAGTCCTTTTTATTTTTTACTTTCTTAAGTTACCTTCTGTAGGAGGTCTTGTAGTTTCCTTTCTGTGTCTGCTATCAGCACTGTATCATCTGCGTAACATTCCGATGAAATTAACCGAAAGTTTCCTCAACTGTCTTTGCGGAGATGAAAGGGACATATCATTGCAAATTCGACAATTTTGTTTAAATGATTTTGATCTAAAATCAGGTAGCATTCGACACGAGACAACAGAGATTTTAATACCGCCATAACTCAAGTATAGTGTGAGATTTTAGGATCATTATTTTTACGTAAAAATTAGATGCTTGCAGTATACACCGGTTGCATTATATAAATATAATTCTTCCTGGAGATGCTAAAATTCATAAAAATAATCCAGAGGTCGCAGTATATATATATGAAGTCGGTTTATACATGCGCAAGTATATTATTTGGAGAGACATTTTTGTTATATTAATTACGCTAGAGAATGTAATAATCAGTTTAGACTTGACTCAGAAATCAGAATTATTGGAGCAAGTTTCATATATCCATCAGTCATATTTATTTTCAAGGCAAATTTTGTTTTCATAATTTATTATTATCAACATCAGCTAGAACCGCGAGATTCATTCATGCTAATGTTACAGAACCTTTCTTTGATTTTAAGGTTGACAAGTAATTCATTGCTCTTTCTCTGACCCCCCTGTAACAGGTTCCTTTTCTCTTTACTTTCCTCCTAGGTAATATTTTACTCTTATATAGCCCCCTGTGCGTCAGTGGCGTTACCGCCTTGCTTGGAGTGAAGAGAATCCAAAAAATAAATCTGAGATAGAAGCGATATCACAAAGCTGCTTTGACGCCAAACATAATGGGTGACAACTTCTGGCTGAATGACAAACTCAAAGTAGAAGTATAAATTTCTAAATCCCTTTTTAAATAAAGTATTTTATATATATTAGATTTTTCATTGTTATGTAAATGTTCTATGTTCAGAAATATATTTTTGTCTCCTATACTATTATCATTGAACAAAATTGTTGTATTTATTAATGTAATATTTACCTTGAACATAAACGTACAATATATTGTCATAGTATATACAGACTGATGGAAAATAAAAACTATACCGAAAGTCGACAGCTATTTTCCCCTGAGTACAATATACAACGTTAGTTTTAGTAGATATTCTGATAAAATTTACAATGCATTCGGCCATCTTGAGTGGTAGAAAGAGACAAGATTAATGAAACACGTTTTCATTGAACAGTAATGGTTACCTCAATGAAAATCTTCTGCTTTAGCTAAACTAAAAATTCAATCAATATTTTTGTCCCTCGGTAGCTTGTGTCAAATGATCTATGCGTAAACTGTAAGAACACGATTTCTTTATCCGTTTTTAAACTAAAGAAGCGATCACAATCTTGTACTTTTTAATAAATATTGTTTGTTTTGGGAATGCCATAGAGAGAATATTATTACTAAAATGTTCAGTATTCATTTAAAGTTCAGATAAGTATTTTTTTTTCATGTTGAAGGTTCTTGAAGTTCATATTGGCAAGAGAAGAAAGAGAACGAGGTTAGCTTAGGTCTGAATAAGTCTGCGACCTTGTTGCGTTTAATAAAATTGTCTGTGCGTGAAGATCTGTAGTTTCTTTTTACTTTTACTTTTCTATGTTTTAATTTGGTCCGATAAAATGCTGGGAAAGGTTTGCAGTTTAACGCTTATAATTAGTCAATAAATTTTACATACTTTAATTTAAGATTAGGGTAGGAAATGTAATAGTGTGGTCGTGTTGTTTAGTGTAATTCTTAATTTTTTGCTCAAAAGTCATTTTGCTGTTTAAAACCTGAAATTATGCAAGCTGTAATGATTTTGTTGGCCTTTGCTTCAATGTGCTTGTGGATAGCGATGATTATACTCCCACCTGTTACACTATCAGTTGTTTACTTGCTCCCACAATAACAGTGATATCAATGCATTTCTAATGACTGAAATTTGATGCTTACTGAGATAAATTTCAGGTCGGTGATGCAGTAAAGTGTCATAATGTGGAGACGCTCACGTACTCTTTCTATACAATTCGAGCTCTTTGAGAGAGGTCGGAATTTGAAATCTTTGAAAGGCTTGGTCACCATTTCAGGGAAAATGTTAGCATATTGAACGTTATACGACGTTGGTGCTCCCATATTGGCAGCATTGACAAAAAGTGAACGTCCCGACACGTGTCAACCAACTTCTGGATGTCTGCATAATATAGAAATTTGTCACGATTGATGTCTGTTGACGACAACAGTAACAGACCGACTCATGAAATCCATAACGACAGATTTAAAAAATACGACTACAAACTTCAGTATAAGCTGTTAGGAATTGTTTATTTGAAGCAAAAAACAAAAAAAACCAAAAACAAAAAAACAAAAAAAGCAAAAAACAAACAAACAAAAAATAACAAACAAAAAAAAACCCAAAGTATACGTGAGGCTAGATAGAGATTCTCTCACGCTCTGTACACCTCCAATAATTTTATGAGAAGGGCTTGGATCGGATAAATCACTACAACATTCAGTGATAAGAGCCGGTTCTTCCTTCAGGCCAGGCTGATCATTTGTTGGACCCACTTAGAACAGAAGAACGATAACTTTTTGCGTATATTCACAAAAGAAACACAAGTCCTAACTCAGAGCAACATAATATGGGATGGTATGAGTTACAGCACTGACAGACTTTTGTTCTTAGCTGAATTCAAAATTGACCAGCATATAGCTAAACGTACTGTTGAGCGTAAACTGCAACCTATAGAGTTTGGTAGTGGTTGAATAACAAAATTTAATATTAGATATAGACAGAATTTTCAGACCCACGTCTGGGTTCGTGAGTAGAGGACACTGTGTATGCATGAAGATATAAACTCAGTTTGATTGCATTATGACGGATGCGTTCTGCTGCATTTTGCAAGGATCCCTGATGAATCTGAATCCTGTTCTGACTGACGTATTATATATTGCAACATAAACAGTTGCTCCAATTTTTGATCATCTTATTTACGGGGTTAAGTTACAGTAAAATAATCGTTTTCATGCCTGAATGCAATCATCTCAACCATGTATGTTGGATGGTAGCTTATCTCCATATGTTTATGCTAGATAATAGGTTATTATGTGTAGCAAGGTCAGGTATTTCTTAATTGCCTGGGTCATCCTAATGGTTACTGAATAGGCAGGAATGGCTATTTTATAAATTATCCTAAAGGTTATTGAGTGTAAATAATTATGTGCCAGCTGTTTGCTATTTTAATACCTATTGTATAAGGTTGTTTGTTTTCTTTTGATTCGTTATTTATTATTGATTACTAAAAATAACTGGTATTTATTCATTAACTGCTGATTAATATTAAATTTATTCAGTCGTTTGCAGTTGTTGATTTGCTTATTATTTAATTATCTTATTTCGTCGACTTGCAATTTTTTTAATTTAAGCATTTATTATTTTCATTTGTGATGTTTACTACATAATTTGTTTTGTTTAACGTTTTGGCTCTATTTAAAGTATCTTATATTATCTACATTGTATATAATGCAAGTATTTGCATTTTCATGCTGTCGTTCTATAACATATTTGTTTTAGTTTTGAATCTTTAAGTAACCCAATAGAAATTTATTTTCATGTTTGCCTTTGCAATGTGCTCCCATCATTTATTCAGCAAGTTGAAGGTTATTATAATTATTTTCTCCTTCAGACAGATTTTACAGTTTTGGATTTATTTTTGTAAGCTGATGTTGTTTGATATTTTTGGTATATTTTTGTTTTTATGTTTCCATATATGTTTAGAAAGGGTTGTACTATTCGCGTGTTGTACTATTCGCGTGTTTATTATTTGGAACGCCGTTTCTTCATTAATTATCCATGCGTATCTGCTGTTTATATAATGGCTTGGTATATTATATTGTTTTGCAGAAAATTGTGGCTATTTATACATTGCTCTGCAATTATAGATGTTTTTTGTGGAAGAGATAATTATTTTCTGTTGTGCTTTTTAGAATTTATTTCATATCCTTGGTGAAACTTTAGTTTAGTTTTGTGCGTTTAATATCTTGTGGAGAGTTTGATTGAGGGAAAATGTTTGAGGATGGGATCATTGAATATTTTATCCATGTTTGTTTTTACGCTTTTGGTCTGTTTGTGTATGTTTGTGTGTCTTTTTATATATACAAGCATGTACACACGTACAAAGACATTCTCTATACATTGTGATCAGTTACCTCGACAGTCACAAGAGATGTTTCAAATGATAGCCTTTAGCTTTTAGGCATTTATTAGTACACCGAACTACTGCTTAGGCAACGTTGGCGAAAGTATCTAGTTGTAGAAGTCACTTGTTGATGCAAAATCCATGAGGCTAATCTCACCTGTCTAGAAAATATCGTACTATAGTAATGAGTATTATCACAATTTGATAAGACTACGAAAGACATTTTTTCCTCAAGTGTTTACACATTTTTGGGGAGGACTCTGTATATATATATATATATATATATATATATATATATATATATATATATATAGTCATCCGCAGATAGATCTTTTTCGCTGTATCACAGCCCATCAGTATGGTTAAACATCCGATTGCATTTTACCGAATCGGCGTCAGTCGGCATCTCTACCTCTCAGCTATGGGCGCTCGGTAGAAGGAGGCAGAATTTTTAGCTTGTATATTATCATTATACACACCCAATAGCTGAGAGTGTTCTAATTCATTACTAAATGAACGATGCGTATATACTAGAGTAGCTACTGTTTTTCAGAGTCTAAATTCAACTTTTCTTAAATCGGATGGACATTTCAGCCATTAAATTTAACACCCATTTTATCAACGAGAACAAAACTTTGTGGGATAAAGAAATTTATTTGTTTATATGTGTCTAACAAATGGAGGTAAGGGCAGGGAAAAAGAAAAAATGAAAAAAGAGACAGGTAATTGCTATCGGAACCTGTTAGATATGACCTGTTAGATTTAGTGACAGAGGCGAAAAGAGTTACAATAAAATAAATATATAAAAATATAAAAAAATAACGAATAAATAGTTCAAATTACGGCTTTTCAAGGCCACTGTTAAAGAGTCACGAATAATGTTAATACCAATGGTTAAACATAACTTAAGTTGAAAATTAAAACGATAGAACTAGAAAAAAAAGGTTTAAGTAAAAAAAAGTTATTAAATAATATAATTTAAATATATGGCTAATAAAAGGAAATGAAATAACTATTTGAAGGAAGTTTAATTTTAGATTACTTATTAACAATTTAAATTTAAATCTGACGGTATTAATACCAAAACAAACTGATTAAACATTTTGTAATCGTTTTGCTCCAAAGAAGGAAGTTTTACTGCCGCTGGGGCGCAGGGGGGTTACGTAGGACGGAAGTGATGAGAAAAAGGGGTAGGTTGTAGGGAATGTCAGGAAGTAGGTAAAAGAGAATACTGGTGTGATGAGAGTGAAGTGGACGGAGAAAATAGCATGAGAGAAAGGATGCGAGATGACTATTGACTTTACATTTAAATTCTTGGAGATTGTAGCTGTCGGGGAAGCAAATATACATAACAATAAACATAACTTAAGTATGACTTCCAATCAGTTGTTTTGGTTTTATCATCAATAACTCTAAGAGTATATCTTTATAAATAAAATGTATAAACCTTGCTGCATGTCTAGCCGTAAATATGACAGTTTTCCTTAAACATATATAAATACCGCCCATCCTCTAACATCTAACTTATATTTTAAAGTTTCAAAATTGACCTTCATTCTGATTAGTTAAATGAAACATACCCACATGATCTAAATTTTATCTCTTCACCCTCCATATTAACTCTTTAATAAGCAACCGTATTGTTTTCTATTTTCAAATGTAAATCATTTTGACCAAAACTATTGAACATTCCCTGCTGGGGCGTACGGCCATATCACGTTGAATACACCGGTTCTCGCTCGATCACCGAAGTTAAGCAACGTTGAGCCTGGTCAGTACTTAGATGGGTGACCGCTTGGGAATGCCTGGTGCTGTAAGCGTTTAGTGACGGATGTGAGTTGTTGTGCAGTGGATATCGGCTCGGAAAGAGAAATCGGTGAGCCGAGTTCGAATACCAGTTGAATACCCTGCATTCACTTACGCACTGGCACCCTTGGGAAAGGTATTAATCCGTCCCTTCCCTCCAGTTATGGGTTCAATAACAGGGTAGGACTTGGGGACCCTACCCTTAAAAACACAAATCCCAATGAATCTTGGTACTCGAAAAGAAAAATGTATTACTAGACACAAAACTTATATAAAAACAACAATAAATTGTTGAAAGAAAAAGGTATTACCGGCAATAAATTTTATTTGGCAATAAATGACTCGCCGAGGTTGATATGCCATAAAACAAAAACAACCGACCAACCAACATTTCATAATGACGAGATAAAAACTTTAAATCTCGAAATACAGAAATTTCCCTGTCGTAATGTAAATTAAATCAATTTTAAATAAATTAAAAAAACAAATTTAATTTAAATTACGCTCTACGACTTTCGTTGTATTGAGCACTTTTGAAAAATTAAATTCTGAAGAACTCTAGATCCTAAACCATTAGATTCACCTCATTATATATATATATATATATATATATATATATATATATATATATATAGTAACGGCACATGTGCACATGGTAAGTCGATGACTCTGAATGAACCTTATGTGTTGAAGTTGGGTTCAAAAGTTTGTCTTTCCAACTATATTGTTCCTGTTATTAACACTCATAGACAATAGCAGTAACACTCTCAAAGTTGACATAGTGAAGACGGGTGAACGTTAACATATTGATTTGATGATATTTGTTTAATTACCTTGAGAATGATGGAGACAGCCTGTGATGAGCATTTGCAGAATAAGTACGGTCAGAATAGGTTATCAGCAACTCAACACCTTGTATTCTAGAGACTCTAATAAGGGTGCAGAAGCTTATGATTGATGCCGACTTCTTTTAGCGGACAGTCTTAACTAGGTAAAAAATGACAATCGTTTGCAGTGAGCTGTCTCTTCGGCTTGTCGCTTGCACAGGTCTTGGTAACCGGAGCAAAGACCTATAATCAAACCTTTCTATTGATCTAATAATTATCTGCTTATATCCTAGAGTTTGGTAATTGTGTCTTGCTGGGTCGGTGATCGTACCTGCAGGGGGATATTAAAACACTACTTTTATCCTTCTGAAGACCCACATCAATTGCCAAAATAGAATGATTGAGCAGGTTTTAGAAGATAAACAGATATCGTCCATTCCGAAACTCCTAAATCGATGGTGTCATCTTTAACGGCTTGCACATTACGTTGTTTGTCGATAACTGAAGAAAAAGAAAAAAGAAAAAAGAAAAAAGAAGGAATTCTTGTGAAGAAGAAGGCATAAATGTGGATTTATATATGAAACTTATTTCTTTAAACTTCGGAGAGATTTTGGATCAGAACCAAAAGCTAAATTGGGAGTTCGCCTTAGAGTCAAGCGAAGTATTTTGGCAATTTTTCTACTTTTATCAACAAACTAGCATTTTCCTGAAGAAGGACAAGTATATATTTGCCTCATCACGGTAAATTTGTTTGAAAAAGTCGGGGTTAAATATGAAGCCCCATATACGTAGGCGCGTATGACGACAAAAACTGACCAACCTTTGTAGACTGCATTTCAAAAATATTAGGGAAAACAATGAAGCCCCTTTTCTAATAAAATTTAGAAGTGCTGCATGGGAGTTTGAATTTTCATACAATTGGCGCATGTGTTTCAATTTTATAGTGGTTTGTACGAACACAAATTCCATACAGTTGAATTCCTGAAAAACCGTGTTTTTCCCCTATGTAACCCCTGCGCAATAGTGGCAGTGGAATGCCTTGCATTGGGCGAAATGACAAAATAAAATTGTATACTTGCCAGTTACCCAAACTTAGAAGCGGCACTTCTAATAATAAATATACGCGCATGCACATTTTCTTAAACTTTTAATATTATTTTTAATGGTTTAGTACCTCAGCATATGCGGTTGGAGGATAATTATTTCTGACAAAACTCGTATTATTACTCCTCTTAACTAGTTAAATATATCCAAAGTACATGCATATAATTTAAAATGTTATGGGTAAAAATTAGATGTGATTTGTAAAATGAAAACTCATTGTTTCGATAGAGACATGAATCAATAAAAAGGGATTGCATTATACGAGAGACTGCGTTCTACACGTATGAACAGGGTAAGTTTTATAGAAAGGTGCCGACCCTAAGACGATGGTTCATAAGATCGTCTTGCAGATAATTGCTTATGATTTTAATCCCTACCGAGTCTCCGGTCACTATGACTTCGTGACAAATATAGGTACATTTTATAAATATCCATAAAAAAAAACTTTGTTGAAAAAAGACTCAGCTGGATGTGCTTAGAGGTAGTGATGATTTTAAGCAAATGGTTATATAATGTTTTCTTTTATTCTTAACGTAAATATGAAACAGCGAAATAAGAAAGGCACATTTATTTCAGAAATAATTACATGTTGTCTTTTTTTTCATTTTATTTTTGTGAAATGCAGTAAAGAAAACTTTTCTTTGAACTAATACACATAAAACAGATGCTAACTTTTGTTTTCAATTTCTACTTCCCGACCAATTTCGTTTTTTCACCTTTTTGCAGAACAGAATTATTTACGGGGCGAAAAACAGAGCATTGCAGTGAAAAACTGGAACTGCAACCCAAAAGAGCCGAGATTGTAAGAGTGTGTGAACAAACTGAATATTGTATAGACGTTTAAAAGCCACCTTCGAAATATGCTAACATCGTTGGATACGTGTACCTGGGGAAATTCTTTGAAAGATAAGGTCGACTGTATATATTATGGCAAAATAATCGTAAAATTATTTAGATGATGAAATAACATACATAGAAGGTTTTATGTGAAAATACACAAAATTTCACAATGGCAACTAAAACAAATATAAAGAAAATAGCTTCCACTAAAAAGAATTTAGAAGCAGTTATCGGCTTTGAGTCCTAAAAATTTGAGAGACGGCAGAAGTATATGGATCTGTTTGAAATTCGTGAACTATTAGCAACCAGACTATCTATCTATCTATCTATCTATCTATCTATCTATCTATCTATCTATCTATCTGTCAATCGGTGACATCTATTGGACGAATTGAGTGGGTTGCATTCAAAGCTAATTTTTCCAAATTCCAAATAAGTTTATATATCCGATTATAACGTCTAGAAAAGAGCAATTGGCGAGCTGAGTTCTAATCTCACCCGAGTTCATTGCATCTACATTAAAAAAATATAGTTGGCAAAGGGCTGTATATCAATACCGTCTATCCCCACTTACAGGTTAAATAGCAGAGATAATTAGGCGATATAACCTTCAAGCAAGAAACACTCTAAGAGAATGTAAACATGCAATATAATTTGTGAACGGAGTTTGCGGCATGACAGTTTATCTAGACAGTTTATCAGCGCATGTGATTACAATTTGACCCTTGTCAGTTTAGGTGCTCATGACAGGACGTGAACTGAATGTTCGGAAAATTTGACTACAAAACATTGTTTGCCATAAAATTTTAACGAATCTTTTGAAGCATTGTATTAATGGATTCGTTGAAAGCTATTTTCTGATGTACTTCTTCTTCTTCTTCTTCTTCTTCTTCTTCTTCTTCTTCTTCTTATTCTTCAATATGCCTTGTTCTTTCAGGACGTAGGCGATTATGGATTTTCACGTTTCCCTATTCCTGGTGGCTCTGAGCACGGTTTCTCCTGTTACATCACACAACCCCGCGTTCTGACATTCACCTGCTCAGGTCCTTCAAATATGTTATTCGCTGCTTTCCCTTGTCTCATTTTCCCTCTATCTAGCCTGTTAGTATCAGGTTTTCCAAGCCATCCTTTCTCATTACATGTCCCAGGAACTTTATCTGTCTCTTCTGATGCTCAGTAATAATTTCCTTTTCGTTTCCATCCTTTCCAAAACTTTATCATTGTTCACATGCTCGATCCATAATATCCGCCACATCCTTCTGTAGAACCACATTTTAGTTGTTTCAAGTTTTTCTTTTATCTTTGATGATTTTTGGTTTAGTTTCTTTTAAGTTTAACGACCCATCAACCATTTTGGTCATTTAAGGGTCAGTCTTAAAGTTTTGTTGGTAACATTTGCTGCCGTATTGAAGAACTGACATCACATAAGCAGTAAAACAAAGTTATGTTATACATTCGTTTCTTGCGCATTTTATTCAAGCTCTCTGAATTTTTGTGTCACAGAATTTTCCTGATTCAAAATAACTCTAAATCATTCAACAGAATACATAACGGAAAACTGAGGTGACACAAAGAATATCTTAATAGATTTTAAAACTTTCCATTCTGAAATCTATTTGTAGTATGGCTTGAAGCATGACCTTGTATTAAAAAATGCATTTTTTATTCAAATACGAGTAATTTAATACTAGATGGAATTTCTCCTGCTGATTTGCTACGCACATATCTGAATATATATTTCCCAGGCAGAAGCTCTGAATGATCAGCGATTCATATTGATTCCCCAAATCTACCAGGTTTAATCATTTGACCTGCAGGCCTTTCAAATCAATTTCTTTGCTAAACAACACCAATACCAATACTCTTTTAAAAAAGAGTAAGTAAAAAGTCCTTTAAGGTGTCACCTTGACAAAACCCTAAGAATCTTTCTAACTTAGCGTTTCCCTGACTTTCTTTTAATTCTACCTCTGCAAAAATGCAGCTTTTTTAGAGACAATAGTGAAGTTGGAAAGCTGATCTGAATATCAAAATCAAAACTTGGAATTTTTCAATGAGAATATTTCTCATCAAATAAGAAGAGGAGCACATCGAACAAATCAAGAAGCATCGTTTTAATTTCCCTTAAATTTGAATTGACTATTTCAACCTTAAAATGTGCTTACTTGTAAAATTTGAGACATTCAAATAACCTTGTTAACTATACCATAGTGCATTGTTATTTTTCTGCATTCTTAGGGTCCTGGGTATGACGGTAAACTTCATCCAGCAGCACGGCCTCTGATTGGGAAGTTGTGAGGAACCAACTCTTACTTGCTGACCCGGAGTGGTAGCACCTGTTAGGTTTCCAGCTATGGGCAAATAGTTATCCCCCAAAGTGGGTTTAAAACAATATAAAAGTATAAAAATAGACTTTTATAGAAAAGTATACATTTTTTGAAGAAAACATATTACCAAAAATTCATATTTGCAGGACAAAATTTATTACCAACAACACACTTTTGAATATAAAACTAGAAGACATCTTCAGTTTTCTAAAATAAAAAAACTTTTTTACCAAAATCTGACTAAATCAACTTTCTCACTATAACCGAACATTAAAAACATACCTTAAAACCATATCTTTTTGGCATTAAATAACCCACAGAGGTTGATATGCCGTTAAACAAAACTTAAACTGTATTCTTATTTTGAATGTGTAATTTAAAATGTGTATGTCTTTATTAAATACTTAAATCGGCATAAAATAATGTGTATTTGTTTATGTCTATGTCTATGCATGTATTTGATGTAATCTAATTTATTTCTCTGCTCAGAAAATAAAAAATAAAAGGAATTGGTCTGCATTGCAGCCCACACGGCATGGCTCATGTCATGAATGCGACAAGATTTGAAACTCTAAAACAGCCCATGTGAAATTATATGGTAACTATTATTTAGCTATTACAATCCTGTTTGATTTCCTAAGCGCCGCTTAAATGTGGCACAAGGCCGAAAGTATGGGGTACCCAGAGAGAATCGAACTCACTACTCAGTTGTAATAGATTATAACAAGAGAAACTTGCTAACCATTACAACACGCCAGGGTGCCCATATCTGTGCTAAACAGTGTAAATATCTTGTTAACGTGTAAAGTTACATCTGTGCCGATCACAGATGAAAGATTTTCAAGCAATGACTATACACGAGAACAAGCAAGCCGCGTAATCTAGGTATTTCTATATATATATATATACCTCAACCAGTAAGGAATTGAACTAAATTCTCAACGTGCTGAGTGTAATACAAAAAATTATATTAAAAGCTCATAACGAAATAGCAACGCGTTATAAGGTTAAAGGTAACTTCGGAAATAAAAACGATCTTACATTCAGTGGTGAATATCTTAAGGAAAACATAATACAACTTTAAATGTTATGTGTCACTACGACAAAACATGCATCGGTTCAGCAGAAGTAGATTTCAAACGGATATTTCATGATCATAAAAAGAACAATACGGCATTATCTAAATGCGTCAACAACTGCACCTTAGTCAAGTAAGAAATAATAAAGGTTATCCCTCTCTATAATGGCGGATGAAAATGTTGTAAACTGCGTCTTTAGTAAAAGATGGTTATAGGAACTTAACCGAGGTAAGAAGTGTTTCGGACCATCAGATCCCAAATATAGGCTACATATAAAAAATCTCCGAGGATTAATTATTGGCAGCGGCAGTGGAAATAGGATAAGATATGAAAACATCACAAAAATGAAATTACAAAATCTCCCACAGAATGTAGTACAGGAAAGCGAGATAAAAGGACTAAACACGAAATACAAGAAAACAGAAAGCATGGTTGTCAGCAAAAGGAATATCCCGACATTCAAATTATAGATTGAGGATACTGGGTGTCGTGGGATCTCGTCTTTGTATATAATAATGGACTCGACTGAGTATACATATACTCTTGCTATAGAGAGATTAACAGTTGAGAGTTGAGAGTTGAAAGTAATCGCAGATTAATATTAATTATTTATTATTAATAAAGAGTTATCGGAGAGTACCGAGAGATAGCGAAGTTACCCAGAGATTACCGCGTCAGAAGTCAGAATAGCTCTGAGCTCCACTCAGCTAGAATAATATACTATTTCCAACGACTTCACTTCAAGACTTGTATATATTTATTTCTTACTAATAGTATTCCTGGATTTACTAACCTGCGTTCAAGTTTGTATATTACGTTCAGTATAACCTATTTTCTATCTCAATATCTGTTTTTGTTGTTCATTATTTTGTGCGGTTCCTCACCCGGAATCCAAACACTAGGAATCAAACGAGTATAACAATTTAAATATCTGGGAAATGTTTTCAAAAAAGACGAAAAATGTGATACTAATACTCAAAGAAGCCCTAGGATAGCGGAAAAATGACTTACAAAATCAAAGCAAAGTATTAAGAAAGAGTTAGCAACAAAGAAAATAGTACTAAAGACTTACGTGATATAAGTCATCTTATATGACAATGTATGATAGGCACACTATTTACAGAGACTTGAGGCAAAAGAAAGACGCTTTCATAGAAGGATGTTGAGAATACCATAGACAGAAAATGTGAGCAATGACAAAGTTTCAGACAAAATGGCAACCAAAGGCAAGTGCTTAACACTAAGAAGAGATAACATAGCAGACATTTCTATAGCAAATAAAGAGGAAAAATTGCATGGATAATTTGATACTCACATGAGAGGAGAAAGCAAGTTGAATAGAGGAAAACAAGATATAACATGCCTAACAAGCTTGAGTAAATGGATTGTAGAACAAAATTTAGATAACTAACAAAAGGTATTCAGAACAAAAAGAACAGGAATTTGTTGGAGTCATGATCACTCACATCCTGAGGGGACACAGCATATAGAAGAGATATCTCTGCATTTAGCAGAGATAATACCAGATGGAAAGATCGACTAGGAATGATATTCTAATTAATTCGAGTTCATATGCTATGTGCACATATTCTATTTCAGCTACGAAGACCTGCGGGAAAGTTCATAGTCTACCGATCAGTGTGTCTGCTTCCTTTCATATTTTGCCAGCCTATGAAATTTTTAGCTGAGCCTCATATTCCATGATTTTGTTGGTCTTTAACCTGACACACTATCTGTAAGTGAAACTGTAGTAGCGCTAAATGGTTACCTATTTTTTTAAAATTCAGTTTTTCTTATCGTTGGGTTTCAAGGATAACATCGAAAAAATCCCGTAATTAATTCTTCATGGCCTGATTCTACCCTACCAGTGTTTATATTTAACTTTATATATATATATATATATATATATATATATATGTGTGTGTGTGTGTGTGTGTGTGTGTGTTTCGTTACAAACAAGCGACGAACAATGTTTTATTTAATTTTTCCAGTATTCTTACATGTTTCCTTTTTGCTGGATATAAGTAATGTAAAAACGTTGCATAATTTTAGACTTTCCAAGCGCTTTCAGTTTCTTCACGGGCCATTTTCAAGGACGTTATTTTTCTGGTGTTGTTATTGTGTCCTTATGTTTTACTGTCATGTTATTTTTTGTGTTTTGTTGTTTTTGAAAAAGAGACTTCGTGATGTACTTGACGAAATTAATCTTGTGGTACTGGGAATTTTTTTAATTACTATTATTTTTTATTTGTACTAATAAGTAAATCCCCTTAAGTATGTATCTTTATTTATTTTTTAATATTAATTTTTATTTTCATTTTATTTTTTATAATATTTTACGTTATTCTTATCTTTTATCTTGGTTTTAATTTTGTTTTTTATATTTATTATATTTTATTTCATATTTTCCAACGTTTCGATTTTTCTTTTCCATTCTTTCCCTTCTCTTTCACTTCTATCTTATCTCTTATCACTTCTTTTCCTTTCTCTTTTTTCTTTATTTTTCTTTATTTTTTTTCTCTTTTATCTTTTACTCTCTTTTCCAGCTTAATATTTTGACATATCTGGCTTTCAGTGACAAAATATTGATACACTATTATCTATGGATCGTATATACACCATTTTTAAAATGTCATAACATCACAACCCCACTGAATTTATTTCAATAGATAACCACTTTATTCTTATGATTTTAATTTTTAAATTTTAAAAATCTTCTTATCTATATATACTACCTAAACAGCTACATTTTACTCCATAATGATGGCGTTTTAACACCAAAAATTTATAACTACTGTGTTGCAGTATGCTATAATAATAATAATAATAATAATAATAATAATAATAATAATAATAATAATAATAGCACTAACCAGTCAACTTAATAAGACAGAATGTGGTTATAAAATAGGCCAAAAGAAAATAAGCCATCTATTTTACATGGATGACTTAAAGTTATATGCTAAGAATGATAATGAGCTGGAAGGTCTTCTGCAAACTGTAAAATGCTTCAGCGAAGACATTGGAATGAAATTTAATTTGAATAAATGTGCTAAAGCTACAGTTTTACGTGGATCAATACAAGAAACATCCTCAATTAGCCTAGACCCTGCTGTAACAATAAAAGAATTGAAACCAGAAGAAGCTTATAAATACCTAGGTGTAAATGAGAGCGAAAACATTCACCATAAAAAAATGAAAGAAATAGTGCGTAAAGAGTACTATAGAAGGCTGCGAATGATATTAAAAACTGAATTAAATTCACAGAATAGAGTTATGGCCATTAATAGCCTTGCAATCCCAGTTGTCCAATATAGCTTCAACATCTTAAACTGGACTCTAAACGACATCAGGCGAATGGATGCTAAAACAAGAAAGCTTCTTTCTAAGCATAGGATGCATCACCCAAAGGCTGATGTAGACCGTCTATACATACCCCGTAAAGAAGGTGGAAGGGGTCTTATTCAGCTGGAATTGTCATACAAGACAACAACTATTGGCTTACTAACATACATAGAAACAACAAAGGATTGGATGATACAATTAGTAAGGCAACATGAAGAAAGAAAGAAAAAATATTCAATAATAAAAGAAGGCAGTAAATACAAACAAGAATTACAGTTAGTAGATTCTGTAGAAAAGCAAAACAGTAGCCAAGAACCAATTATTGCGGCAAAAAATATGAAAATGAAAGCCAAAGATAAAGCTCTTGAAAAGATGAAACAGCGCTTGCAAGACAAACCTCTGCATGGCCAATATCCAGTACGTGCCAATAAATCCAATGTTGACAAAGTTAATACTCATCGATGGTTACGTGCATCTGGATTAAAGTCTGAAACTGAAGGATTTATACTTGCAGCACAAGACCAAAGTCTTTTCACGAGAAACTTTCAGGCAAATATTATGCATAATAATATGGATCCAAAATGCAGGTTTTGTGATAAACACCAAGAAACAATAGACCACCTAATCTCAGGCTGTTCTGTGCTTGCCCCAAACGAATATAAAAATCGCCACGATAGAGTTGGGCAATATTTACATTGGGCAATGTGCAAACATTATGGAAAAGCTGTAAACAAACACTGGTATGAACATCATCCAGCACCGGTTACAGAAATAGAAGATGTAACCATTCTATGGGATTACACCATCTACACAGACAGAAAAATTGAAGCAAACAGGCCAGACATTATTGTTAAAAACCAGAAGGAGAAAACTTGTCTATTAATTGATATGGCTTGTCCAGCGGATTGTAACATAGCAATCAAGGAATTTGAAAAACTGTCAAAATATAAAGACCTGGAAATTGAAATAGAAAAAATGTGGAAATTGAAAACAAGAGTTGTGCCAGTGATAGTAGGTGCACTTGGAATGATAAAAAATGGAACAAAACAACACATTGAAAGAATCCCTGGAAACCCCAGCTTAAGAGATATACAAAAAATTGTATTATTAAGTACAGCCCACACACTAAGGAAAACGTTATCTATGTAATGCTGGGGATGATAGGGAGGATAGAAAAACATGAAATGGAGTCATAACAACACGCCACTACCTGCCTTAGGTCTCCCCGCAGACTTGGTTGGTAGTGAGACCAATGCAGAAATCTAAATATGATGAAAAATGACATAATAATAATAATAATAATTACCCTATATTTATGCTCTACTTTTGTAGTGAGCACTTTTTAAAACTAACTATCTTACAGTTGTATGTACTTCCATTAGTAACCATTTTATATATATATATATATATATATATATATATATATATATATGTGTGTGTGTGTGTGTGGGGGTGTGAATCTTTGAATCTACATGTGAGAATACACATATGTATAAGAATATTATTCATTTCTTAATAAAACTGTGCACAACGTAGTATAAAGAGAGCTATTAATTATATATATTAGTAAATATACATATTATCCTCTGTCACTTTACCTATATATTATTGGCAATTAAAAACAACAAGAACCCAGTTATTACCTTGCATATCTTCGCTAAAACCAAACCTCATAATGGAAAAGCAGTTAGACATGACTTACTTCTTTTAGAAAAATGTCCATCTTAAATCATATAAATAACCCTAATGTACTTAACAAAAAAGTGAATTAATGAAGACATACTGCCATAAAAAAATACGTAAATAGTTATAATCAGATTAATACTAATTATCGTTTGCATTTGTTTGTTTGTTTCTTTCTTCCTCTTACTTTTCTTTTTTCCCATCAAATATTTATTATTATTAATAATGAATATGAATTAACACGTTTTGGAATACATCTCTTTGAATTGAAACATATTTTGCTTTAAATGTTGATTAAAATCTTTCATAGTTATGTAATTTTCATATATTCATATTGTTTTATAAATTAAAAAAAGTATTCTAATATTATAAAATCCAACTTCCACCAACATCATGTGAACATAAATTAAAATCTCTAAAAAGATCAGTTTGAAATATGCACCTTACGATTGCGTAATGCATAAAACCGACCTAGAATAATATATATATATATATATATATATATATATATATATATATATATATATTTATTATATCGGTATATACGCGGGAGCTTTTAAACAGCGTTACTATAATCGTAGGCATTCTTTTTTCCAACACCAATCACAAATATCAAACAGTCATTTCCTGTAGATTTTGGAAAAAGAAGAAAGGACAAAACCCCATAGCTAGTTGGAAACTGATACGCTCAGCCCGTACTCCCAGAAACTTTCACGATAGGTGCAATCTATGTTTAGGGGAAAAATAAAAATATTAAAGCACTCAAATCAACACCTACTTTTAAATTTGCGTAAAGAATTCATAAACAATTGCCGCCATAAGTTAAATTTGTAAATTTTAATATTTTAAACTTTAGATTTAAGTTTTAAATTCAATCTCTGAATTTAGTAAATTAATTTTTTTAAAGCTAATAAATTTACACCTCAATACTAATTACTAATCTTAGCTTTATAGATATCTTCTTTCTTTTTCTATCTAATTATCTATTATTTAACCTGTAAGAACCGGTAGACCAACTATTTGGTTCTTATTTTTCCTGCACCTTTATAATGTTTTCTTTTGTTTTTGCGACGAATCTTATTTCCATTTTTGTTTTTCCATGACTCAATTACTCATATAGCTTCCCTGCGCTTTATTATAATTGTAACGGGTGGGTGCGTTTGCATACATGTCTGTGTCATTTTGTAAGGATTTCTGTGTTCGTACATGTGTATATGTATATATATATATGTGTGTGTGTGTATGTATATGGGTGTGTATTTATATGTATGTATATGTGGATATGTGTGTATGTATGGGTATGGATATGTGTATATGTATATTGGTTTATAATTGTGTATGTGTGTGTATATATATGTGTGTATGTATCTGTATATGTGTATGTGTATATATGCACTTATATATATGTGTATATATGTATATATGTGTATGTGTATATGTATATATAGAACTTTGCTGCACCCACCTTAAAATAAATTAAAATTTATATTTTTTGTTTTTATTGCTAAATCTATGTTACTTTTTAATTTACACAAAAAGATTAATTTTGGTTAATTTTTAGCAGAGCCCTATAGAATTTTTGGCAGAGCCCTATCGAATATATATAATAATTCGGTTCCTTTCAAACTAAGCCGCCTTAAGTTTAGTTTCTCAAATTTTAAAAATAATTAAAATTAAATCTAAATCGAGAATTGCGAATATCCTTTAGATATTTAAGTAAATTATGTTCGTGAATGCTTATATGTGTGTGTATGTATTACAATAAATGGATTCTTTTGTGATCTACCTTTGATTTTATTTAATTTTAAATTTAACATTTTAAGATTTATTTTTAAATTTGTATGCCCAAATTTTTCTATAACATTTGTCCCAGTCATTAGTTATTTAAACTAAATCTCTTAGGTAAATTTTTCAATCGTTTTTTTTTCTTTTTTTTTTTTAACATTGATGTAAGCAGTTTTCTTTTGTTTCTATGCGAAAAATTTTCATAGCTTACTTTCCAGTCAATCACCACTTCCTCCCCATTCTATCCCTCTGACATGGCTAAAGTTTAACTTTTAAACCCTTGGCTCTTGTATGGAGGAACGGGTGTGTCTTCTAATATGAGACATAGGTATCTGTCTGCTTTCCCTTTCTTACTTTCGTATATTCAAAATTATTTATCCTACCCCATTTTATTTTTCTATGTATGGATGAGTTTTTTGAACTTCTACCGGTATAAAATATTTTAACACATTTGAATAAATATATATATATATATATATATATATATATATATATATATACAAACTGCAAAGAGGAACGATCGTTTTATTTACTTCTTTATGAGAATATACAAGAGGGACAATCAACAAGTTTATCTTCATACACTGCCTAGTGGCAAATTCTGCTGGTGGCGCCAGGGGTGGCGGTCCCGCCATAGCCACCGAAACCGTGACATCACCGCTGGTCGGCGGCTGATGAAGACAGGGTATTGCACGTGCTAACACACGGTGTATGTTACAAATATATATATATATATATATATATATATATATATACTACCGGCCATAACTATTAGGCCACCCCAGTTTAAAAGAAATTATGCATTTCATACTATTTTTGTATTTATGGCCAAGTGGATAATTCTAAATGAAAATAGAATGGTTCTTTTGTTATTATTACTTTGTAAAGTTTTACAAGGCAGCCAGGAAGTCTTTGATTTGGTCAGCCAATTAGAAGAAGAGACTAACGTGGGGAAGAAAACACAAAAGCTGGACACCGGAACAGTTCATTTGATGCACATGTTATTGGTCAGTATTAAAAAAGAACCATTCTATTTTCATATTGGCAATAAAAACTAAAGATAGTATGAAATACATAATTTCTTTTAAAAAACTAGGTTGGCCTTATAATTATGACCGGTAGTGCATATATATATATATATATATATACATATATATATAGTCATCCGCAGACAGATTTGTTTCGTTGTATCACAGCTCATCAGTACGGTTAGACTCCGATTGCTTTTAACCTAGGATTGAAACCCGACCGAATTGGCATCAGTCGGCGATTCTACCTCTGGGCCATTACTGAATGGGCGATGATTTAGCAGACATACTTGCCATTTACATCTCTTTCAAATGCCTCTACATAATTGTATGATATTCTTCTTTTCTTTGCTGTGTCTTTTCAGAACGTAGGTAATCATGTCTATTTACATTTTCTTGTCCCTCGTAACTCTTTATAAAGTTTGACTTTTTTGTTATTTCTCCTAAACTTGTTTTACCAGTCATTTGCTCAATCTTATCAAGTACGTTACGCGCTAATTTTCTCTGTCACTCTTTTCCATCAGCCTGTCCTATGAGTATCAGATTTTCTAAGCCTACTTCCTCATTACGTGTCACATAAATTACAACTACCTTTTTCTGGTGTTAATTATAAGTTTCCTATTTGTTTCCAAAATCCATCGTCGTTGCTCACATATTTGGCCCTTGGTATCCTCAGCATCTTTTTGCAGACCAACATTTCTGTTGCTTTAAGTCTCTTCTTCATCTTTTGGGGAGATTGTTTAGTGTTCGATGACGTAAATAAGAACAACATTGTCACTAATGTTTACCATTATGCCAGGCGTATCTCTTTGCGGTACATGTGGAAGTTATTTCTGCGGCACCCATATAGTCTAAGCCGTACTGATGAGCTGTAATACAGCGAAACAGATCTGTCTGCGGATGACTATAGTATTTACGCTCTCACACCCTGATTGAGTACTCTGGAAGAGTGGGAGGCTGTGTAAACAGTAGCTACCCCGGCATATACGCATCGCTCATTCGATAATGAATTGGGACACTCTAGCTATTGGGCGTATTTATACGCTTAAAAAAGCCTACCTTCTTCTGTCGGACGCTCGTGGCCTAGCGGTAGAATCGCCGACTGACGCCGATTCGGTCGGGTTTCAGTCCTGGGTTAGGAAGCGAACGGAGTCTAAGCCGTACTGATGAGCTGTAATACAGCGAAACGGATCTGTATGCGGATGACTATATATATATATATAGATGGAACGAGGAAGATTGAAGGCAAGATAAATTGAGATAGATAGATAGATAGATAGCTGGTGGAGTGAATGATTCAGTTAAAGAAAGAAGGGGAGTGTCAGAAGTAGCTGCCAAATGCTAGTGTTCTCTGTATGTGTGCTCATCGATAGCTGAGTAAAAACCTGAGTCTGTTTCTCCATCGAAGCCCATATATCATTCTTTGCCATCAGTACATAAGCAGAATTATTGATATATGATTTTGTTTTGACCTCCCTTACTCTAATGCCTCTCGTATAACTATTAATGACCAAAACACTTAACCCCATGCAGTCTTCCCTTGCCTCTTTTTGCTAATGTCTCTTCCCAAAGGCATAAGACCAATACACTGAATATCAATCGCACTTTCTTTCGTCTTTTTGCTCTTAACCCTTGTGTATATATATTGAACTCCCACGGCCTTCTGTTCATATTCGCTTTCATTTGCATCTGTTGCTAAACGACTTTTAACCTCTCATGTTTCCTTTTTCTTTCTATTCCCATTTATTTTTTATACTGTTCTTTTCATACAAAACGTGATTGCACTAAGCCAAATCTTTATAGCTACCAACTTATCTACCACTAAGATAATATGTACTGACTGTCGCGTCTCTATGCAGATAGATAATTCTCAAAAGCGGTGTGGGAAGTTCGCAGAGTTGCAGAGACATTAACAACTTCATTTTTTAAAAGCCATCACACAATTTCCCTTACAAATACCTGTCATCAAATTTTGCAGTTTCTTTTAAATATCTGTTTTATCATATAAGGAATTAAATAATTTTAGAACTAAGCCATGAATCAATACATGAAAGTATAGAATAACATTTTCAAATATGACAAGTTCAGAAATTATTTGTAACAAGACTGTCTTTTGCATCTATAATTTTATTATGATTTGTTATTGAACTCATTGCTTAGATATTCTGTTTTGCAGCCTTGTTGCAGATCCTCCATAACATTTTCTTTCTATTCTTTTTTCTTTCTTAATTCAAGGGTAAAAAAACAACACTATTAAATGCTGTATGGTGAATCTATGTTTTAAAGAATCGTTTCATATATAAAGCATTAACTAATGATAAGAAAATGCTAGCCTTCCACGATAGGAATACTCACATTGGTAGATTAGTAATATATTTTATAAAGTAAAACATCAAACTTTAAAGAAAATGTGTGAAACTACTCAGATCTGATATCAATAGTTTTCATTTCAGTTTATTCTGTGTCGTCGGAAATTGTTACAGGTTATAAAATAAAAAGCAGAATCATTTTAAAATGAAAAAAAGATCATTATTAAACTAGAATGGTAAGGTCAAAAATAAAAGATAGGATAATTATTAAAACATTTACTTATTCAAAATATTGGTTTTAAAGCTATAGATCTTGGAATGTCAAAGCATTGTTCGAGACAGTTTGTATTGGCTTAAATTTAAGTTTTGATGAACTAATATTTATATTTTTGTAATAATACAAAAATTTTGCACAAGGTCAACAATGCCGATGGAGAAGGCTGGTCATTATCTGTCTTATCTTAGATTCCACATTCGTACTTCTTCCTTTTATATGTTTCTTTTCTTTTCAGGGCGTAGGCGATAATCGCTTTTCATGTCTCCCTATCCCTGGTTGCTCTTAGCACGCTTCTCCTGGTACAACACGAAACCCGCGTTCTGTCATCTATCTGCTCACACCCTTCAAATATGTTATCCGCTGCTTTCCCCAATCTCTTCTCCCTTCTATAAGGCCTGTTAATAACAGGTTCTCCAAGCCCTCTTTCTTCATTGCATGTCTCAAGAACTTTAGCTGTCCCTTCTTGATGCTCACTATTAATTTCCTTTTCGTTTCCATCCTTTCCAAAACCTCATCATTGCTCACGTGCTCGATCAATGGTATTTGAATCATCCTTGTGTAGAACCACATTTCAATTGCTTCAAGTTTTTCCTTCATCTTTGATGATATTGTCCATATTGAAGAACTGATATCACATAGAAATCCAGTACTCTTTGTTTGTTTCTAACGAAATCTTCCTGTTTTTTAATACTCCACTCAGCTTCTGGAACGCGTCCTTTGCCATGCCAATTCGCCTTTGAATCGCTGTGTCGCACTTTCCGTCTTCTGTTAGAACACTTACAACAACTATAATACCTCTAAGTCTCTATGAAATCATAACTAATCCCCATACGTACAATTTGTTTGTAGGGAAATATAAGAATATTTAAACATGAAAACACTAATGAATATTTACAATATGCATAATACTATCTATACAAGTAACTAAGCAAAATAGTGTTGGTAATACCCCTCCCCCACACGTAATTCTTAATTGTGGCAGAAATATCAGTATAACTGGACCATATTAATGCGGGTGGATGAAGTAAAAGCGCCAATCAGTCGTCTTACCACACACACACACACACACACACACACACACACACACACACACATCCAGATACAACAACAATTACGAATGAACACACTCAAAAAACAATAACTGTTCCATCTCCACCAGAGAACTGTTCTTTTTGGTCACTTAGGCAATAATTGCCAAACCTCCAGATTTTATTAAACCGAATCACTAATCAGACCATCGCTAACACTTATAGAGGATAAGTAATTAATTAAAATCAACTCTCTTCTTCACTTTTACAAAAATTTACAACGATGTGCGAAATCCTGGTTTTTCCTAAATAGAAAAAGAATTGACCATGTGCTTAAAGTAAAAGTTCGAAACCAGATTTCGCAAGTAGGTGCTAAAATGATTTTTGACGAATAGGAGAGACTTGCAAGACCAAAAAGAACTTCGCGAGTAAGTTCGAAAAATCTAGATTACAATAAAAGGACTTCATCAACATCAGTCAAAAAGAGAGTCAGATGGGAGCCGCGAGACGAAACATCTAAAAATGGAACTTCAACTTCAAGCTGACCTGGATATTTGTCCACTTTCTCTTTTTCTTTATCTGTATCAACAATTACGACTACGAACGTTTTGTATGAACTCTACTCTTAACTTCTTAATAATGTTTCTAATTGCACATTAACTCCTACAACTTATATTAGTCTTTCCCTTTAATAAATTTCTATTTTAACATGAAAAATGTATATTTTATTCTTACACTATTCCACAGTATTCCACATTGACGACAACCAACCTTCTGATGAAAACATTCTGATAATAATTCTGATGATAATTCTGCATCTAAAACTTGTAAACTTTAGGGAGTCCGGTAAAGTCTGACACAAGGCTGAATCAAAGAAACATTAATCATCTCCCTACACTATAATGGTCTACGGGACAACGCCCGTATGACGGTAAGGCCATGCGTCGCCCGTAAGAGGAAGTTGAGAGCTAACTGGCATTCAGAATAGAAAGAACACTCGCCTCGGGGTAAATGGTGGGCCTTTTTCTCACACAAGTGCACACTTTTCAGGGATGGGATGTTTTTACTGTTGTCTTCCTTCCGGAATTCAACATTCTATTCACATGCGAACACATTCGTTTTAGGAAAGTGATACGAAGCGTATACTGACGAATCTCAACGCAAGGTATACCCAGACCGTCTTAAGAAGGGTGGAGATAAGATATATCTCGACATAACTTACGAACTTTGGCTCCTGAAAGTGGGAGAACATTAGTATTGCGTATGCTAGTGGAAGCACGGGAATTGGTAATAAAGAATGGGTAGGTATGCGAAATGCATACTTCCACCTTCCTCTTTTAGGGAAGATTTCTCCGGAATCACAGACGAACTGTTCCATCAACCTTTTCCTGCACCTTCAATGAATTCATTTCTAGTAAGAAATTGGGACTGAAGCAAGTACCGAGTATCTTGACCAGTTCGTTCGTCTAGAAGGACACTTTCACGTGCCCAACTAAAAGTCAGCAGACTTATCGCAGTTGGTCTTGGCCTCCTGTCACTGTATCGTGCACTCTGGCCTCATTTTCAACTTCGTCTATCTCAGACACACTCGATACAAGAACAAAAACACCATGAGCATAGGAGGAGTAACTTGTCGAAGTGGTAATAGCAGCTAAGGAAGTTCCGCGTAGGTACGAATTTGTATTTAACTTGCAATGAAAAAGCTCCACCGCAAGGATGTACAAAAAAAAAAAACGAAAGTAGACAATCTTGAAGAATAGGACGGCACAAAGCAAAAGGCTCCGCCTGTACTCCATTCACTTCCACAATCTCACCGGTGGTTGCGTGTAGAAGTCGGATCCAAGTGCGAAAGTATAGCCCAAAACGAGTGGCCAAAAGGACAGATTCCACAAAACGATGGCCAACGCTACTGAAAGATAAGCGGCTTCACTGACGAATCCCTAGGTGATCATGTGTACAAATTAAGGTTGTCCTGGAATGTTCTACCCTTTATAGGACAAGTCTGATTTGAGCCGATCAAACTAGACAGAGTAGCATGCAAACGGTTAGCTGAGATTTTTTGCTAAAATCTTCAACTCTGTATTTAATATCGTCTGAGGCTGAAAGTTACCTATCGTATCTTCACCGTTCTTGTTTTTTCCTAGTAACTTGATTACATCCCTGGTAAAGCGTTGAACCCTGCCTCATTCTGTTGTAAATCAGTTCCAGCAAGAGAACAAAAACGCGAGACTGTCTCAAGTACAATTCATAAGGAAGACCATCTAATCCCGGAGTTATATCCCAATCAAACAGCTTCAGATCTTCCCAAATTTCAGACTCTGTAACGGAACCCTCTCACTAAGTTGATTCATCCAATTCGAAGTTGGAAAAGTCGGTCAAATGTTCATCATACTCAACAGGGATCAGACCTCTTGAACCTATCGCGAAAGTAATCACAAAAATTCTTGCATATGCTCGAATTCGTAGTCACAGACCGCGTATCTGGTATGCCTATTCAATGTTTTTCTATCTTTCTCTGCACGCAGTTCAGCCGCCATATTCGTTGCCTCTGAGGAAATTAATATTAACCTCGACATAACTACAAGATTTGGATTCTTCTTGATAAGCAAGGAGGCTAAGCTAAAATTTCGTCTCAACTATCATTGGATTTAATCGCCCTATCAAATTTGGCCTCGCCTACCGTTTGTGTTGCTAATTTAGCTAGATTGAGTCAGCAACTATAATTAGTACCAAACGACCTAACTTAGGATTTTTATAAATCCCACCACTTATTTCCAGTCACAGCTCATTTTCATTCCTGCTCTAGCATTACCTAGAAGATGAGCCTGGAAATATGGCTCAGAAGTATTCAATCTCTAGTGAGCAGCTATTTACAATTTAGGCATGTCTACGGTTATCAGAACCTGGACGAGCTTATGGTACAAGTAAGCGATAGAATGGACAACCTAAGTGCCTTATAGCGTCTCTCTTAATTAGAACTCGGCCGGGGTAGGTAGAATGCACCACCGAAGTCTAGCTACCCCTATTAGTCTAAGTCTGCACTATCTTCCGAAGGTGTCCCTTACAATACTTATCGACAAGATCGAACTTGTCGATAGCGTCCCGAAATGGCGTCAAATCCGTGTTGTTCGTACCCGATCTTAACTTTATACGATCTATATGCGGGTCAAGAATGGCATCCCAATCGTCCGCTAAAACTACCCGGCGAGATGTCACAAACGTCCAAAACCATCTGGTCTCTCCGCATGGTCATTGGGTGCATAAATCAAAATGGGACGAAAGGACGTATCTTTTATGATAGAATCCAGCACCGGATCTGCGAAGACAAGAGCTCACACTGCATTAAAAGAATCTTGAGCTTCCATCAAATTATGCTGAATAGAGGACAAACCTCGTCGACAGAATACATTCATAGACGCGGGTTGAAAACCGGGCTCCCTGTACACAACAAAGAGTCATTATCAAACTGAATAGTTTTGAGAATCTGCATGAGACATGGCCAGGTGAAAACACCGACGGCCCATCTCACTGTTCATGGCGACATCAAGAAACAAGCCCCCAATGACTAATGTAATGTTAACTTTCGGGCTCTATAAATGGAGGAATAAACAAAAAGTGGACCCTTTTTGAGAAAAAGTGATTTATCTTTTGGACATCGATGTCACACAAAAACAAAGAAAAGAAAACAAAACAAAACAACAAACCAAAAAATCAATCGTGGGAATGTGAAGAATGCTTTGTTTGCTTCTTTTAACACTGACCAATCTTTTGAGATCTCTGTCAAGACCTTAGTACGGTGAATAACTTTTTTGGTTTTAACAAATTTTTAGGGTCTTTAACTTCTTTTTCAGTTATTTCTGTAAGATTTATCAGAATTCTTATGTCTTTAAACGCATGTCATGTAAAAGCCGTTAAATTTCTGAAACCACAAATTGAATCTTATAGAAAGACGCGTAGAACATTCAGTTTTCAATATATTGAAAAGCAACTGACAAATTGTTGTTTAAATGACTCACATATGAAAATAACATCCACATCTCAATTTGCTAGACATAGTTAGCAAAATTACACAAAATATATTGAAATATTAAGAGTAAATTTAAAATATATTTGAAATATTAAAGAGTAAATTTATTCAATAAAATCGCCATTGTCTTCACTCACGGCTTGCAGGCGATTTCGGATTCTCCTGTAAACACTACATGATGCTCTTCTTGTTTAAGTTAGTGAATGCTGCTATAATCCATGCCTTCAGTCCATCTTTAGTGTTACAAGGAGTTTATTTGGTTTTGCACTCACCTGTGCCTCACACATAATAATCAACATGTGTAGTCTGGAGAGTTAGGTGTCCAGATATAATTGGGATTGCAGAAATTATCTGACAGCCATGACTGGATTTAAAAACTTCTGTGTCATAGTGAAGAATCCTGCTGTAATATATATATATATATATATATATTTAATCGTATCACCCCGAGCAAGGCGGTAACGCCACTGATGTGCAGAGGGCTACGTAATAGTGAAAAGATTGGAAAAGAGAAAGCCAGAAACAACATCCTAAACAGGGAAGAAGGGATGAAACTCTTAACCTGTTCAATAGACGTGGGTGGAGTGTGAACCGGGCGATAGATAGATCTATCTACTCCAATTGAAAAAAAAGTGAGAAGATTGGAAAAGAGAAAGCCGGAAACCACATCCTAAACAGGGAAGAAGGGATGAGCCTCTTAACCTGTTCAATAGACGTGGATGGAGTGTGAACCGGGCGATAGATGGCCACCCTCTTCACTCAGGGAACCACTACGTCCTCCATTCACTTGACCTAAGCTCGCGTGTTGATTATGGAGCTCTGTGAGTAGATAAATAAAGACATAACGTCACCATCATTAGTGCTCACTCCAAAAAACTTCGTACATTAGACTTATCTAACTCTTTCTGAATATCCTCTGAAGATTGCCACCCAAACACTCTGAAAGGTTCGTATTGTAGCTTTCAGCGTGAATGCATCTTTTAAATTTCTGAGTGAGTGAATTAAATAATTGTGCTCCTTTTCTTACAGACACTGCCCCACGGGCCTTAATTTATTGTGCAATCGAAAAAATCTATCTGATATATATATATGTATATATATATATATATATCATACATTTCAGTCGCGTGTGAAATGAAATCAGGAGCCAAAAGGTTTTTATTGAAAACCGGCATGAAGTTTTGCTCCAACTGATTTAATGTAAATGTTTCATACCAATTTCTTTAAGAGGGTTGATTTTAGTTTTCTGTAGATTGTTCTTAAAATATTCGCCTTCACACTCACGATAAAGTAAAATATTCGCCTTCACACACGAGATAAAGTGTAGATCGATAGATACATAAAAAAGATAGCTAGCTAGCTAGATAGATAGATAGATAAAACGAATAATGAAAAACTGCACTTAAAAATAGCCCTGATCTCTTGCGTATGTGCATAAAATCTGTAGATTACTGAAACAGAAAATAGCCAAATTGTTATTTTTTAAAATATTGATTATATTTGCTTCATAAAACAGATACTAGATTCTTTGTAACAGAGGAGTAAATTACACCATCTTTACACAGAACATCGAATAATAACGTATTTTACCAGATATTTCCTTGCATGTTTCTATTTTACACACACAGACACACACACACACACACACGTGTGGGTGTGGATGTGTGTGCGTGCAGGTATATATATTTTTCGGATTTATAGAGTTCAAAACGTTTTAAAAACCGATAGTGTATCGAATTTGGAATATAAAAACATGAAACTATTCTTATTGGAATTATAAACAATTTCCTCGTTTAAAAAATGATGACCTTTGCAAAGATTTAGAAATTAAGCAAGTTGCTGGCAAATTGACCAATAAATGCCATTCTGCGGAAGAATGGAAGAAGAAGAAAGTGAAAATAAGATAACATTTTACAAAAATCGAAAGGAATAAGTAATGTCAAAGAAGTAAATGGGACAAAGAATGGAAAGAAAAAAGGAAAGAAGAAACAAAGAAGATACAAAGAAGGAAAAAGAAAGAAAGAAAGAAAGAAAGAAAGAAGGAAGAAAAGAAGAAAGAAAGAGCTGATGAACGAAAAGTATAATAATCAATCAAAGAGAAAAATATGATCACAAATAAAATGCAGCAGATCGGAAGAAAAGAAATATTAATATTGAGATGAAAAAATTTTTATGACGGAAAGAAAAAAACAGAGAAAGAAAAGAAAGGAAAAGAAAAAAGAAAAGAAAGAAAGAAAGAAACATCATGAAATAAAGGGAGAGAGCTTGCGTGGAATTAAAAAGAATAATAAAAAAGACAAATAAAAGAAACAAGTTAAAAGCGGACGCCAGGAGGGAATGACGAAGAGAAAAAGAAAGGGATAAAGCGAAAAAGACAGAAGGAGGCGCACTAAACGAAAGATGAAAAGGAAGAGAGTCTACGACACATATAGGATCAAAATAATTGATTAGTGTGGAGAAGAATAAAAATAATTAAAGCATCTTTTACATGTCGGATTAAGTAAATGCTGAATGGCTTAGAAGCAAATAAAAGAAATAAAAGAGAATGTTTCCACGTGGAGGTGAATAACGAATATGTCAGAAAATAGAGAAAATAAGAAAAAACTAAATCGAAAAGAACAATAGGAAAAAAGTTTAACAAAGAAAAAAAAAGGACGTCTTCAGAATTGAGAGAAGAAAGAGAGAGAAAAAGTCAAAGAAAGGAAAAGTGGAGAATAATGGGAAACAAGTTGCACATGGGCGGAAATAGTGAATGATCCAGAAGTGTAGGGAAGGAAATGAAAGAAAAAAAAAGAAAGAAAAAACAACAAAAAAATAAAAATGTCTCACATGGATTTAAATATAGAATGAGTCTGGAAGCAGAAGAAGAAGAAGAAGAAGAAGAAGAAGAAGAAGAAGAAGAAGAAGAAGAAGAGCGAGTGGGGGAGGAGCTGTAAAGAAAATAAAAAAGTAAATAAAAAGAAAGTAATTTCGAAATGGAAGACATTTTAATTATAACGGCGGTATAATCCGCTTGATTATAAGGAAAAATACAACAATCATTGACCGAGCAGTCGTCGCGGAAAATTTATAAAATCTTTGTATAAAAACAATTTTTCAGAAAAATAGGATTTTGAGCTCTTTATCTATTATTCTTTTCGTAATATTGATAAGGGTTTCCTGCCTAACCTTTGTTTGATGTAGTGTAGAACGTCAACACCTTGATTGATGTAATTATTTAAATTGTCTATGATTCTAGGTATTAATGTGAGTATTCGGTCGATGTAGTTTCTGCTATTTAGTAAAGTTGTTTGTTTGTAACGCCACTCTACGAAAATTGACAAACAACAATTTTCTTCAAGATCCACAGACTTCATTCATTTGAATCCAATTTTAATTCTTCATCCAAGAAAGCGGTTGGATATAGCTGATAGTCTGGTTATTTCTTAACGAATGAAATTCTATGCATCACAGCTGTTTCAGAGTTTAGACCTGACAAGAATTTTTAAGAAAATGACTCGAGTTTTTACGAAGTTAATATTTGCTTTTATTTTTTAGAAATTTGCAATGTCATATAAAAACTGCCTCTAGCACAACCAATTCTGCATCCAATTTCATTACTTCCCATACGAAATCCACTTTAACACACACACACCGAATCATTTGAGTTGTTTATCAATTCTACATCCTGCATTTTTTGAATGGATTCAGTGTATGCACCATCGTTGCTTTCATTCCAATTCCAAATTAGTTAGTTTCTATTTTATAGATTTTTTTATCTTGACTTCTTTTCCTTGGACGATTTGGAAGAGAACATTGATTTTTATAAGTATGTTAAGAATGGGTCAGAAATTTGAGACCGGATTCAAAGAAAAAATAAAGAACCAAAAAGTGTTAGGGTTTAGTGAAAAAGAGGGACATTGAAGAATAAAAACAGAATTAATTTAGGAAGAAAAGAAAGAAAGATGAAAGATAAAATAGTAATTAAAGTATAAAACAATCGGTAGAAGATGCATAAGGTGACCTAGACAAATCAGCTATAAACCATGACTTAACCGTGGTATCATGGTTAGGATTAGAGTAGTTATGTTTTCTTCTAAGAGAATTACGTACTGTCAACACGCACTACCAGAATGCCAGTGTGCTATAATTCAGTCAGTCAGTTAAGTGCCATAAACTCTTGGGCGATTATATCTCTTTCGAGACATGACTGACTGGGAAAAAGATTATCCCGCAGTAGGTTGCAATTGCTTTCTGCGGTAGACTGGTTGCCGACCAAGGCTATAGAACCCAATTTGTCCTGTTATTTAACCCATATCTGGAAGGAATAGACGGATTAATACCTTTCCCAAGGGTATTTGCGCGTAAGTGAATGCAATGAATTGAGCAGGAATTCGAACTCGCCCACACCCCCCCGATTTTTCGTTGCGAGCCGATATCCAATGCACTACAACGCATATCCTAAAAGACACTAAATTATGTTGTAAAGAAACACATATTAAAATAATCAATTTTTGAAATCTAATGCACTGTGGTCACTCCCTTGAGCCTCTCTTTTTGTGGCTAATGTCATGATCACAACTTGGATGATACCTTCTTAATGTTTTGTTATATCATCTTTGGTTTATTTCCCGTTGAATATTCGTATCTGTAAGAGGTTTTCCTGAAAATTTCCTGTTCTGATTCACTTCCCAAAATCAAATCAAAATGACAAAATATAAGAAATCGTTTCGATATCATTTTTAGTTGTTTGACAGAGAAAATGCAATCACCGTCCTTTCATACATTTTGCTGCAAGTATTGTAAGTTGGCTAGATGAGTGTCCCAATCACCGTCTTAGTATGTCTCATTCATCAAACTAGTGTTCCTGCCGGTAAGACTTGATTTTGGAATGATTGAAAAGTATTTAAATAGCCACCTCACTTTGAATCACCTCTTCTTGCACGATCACTGAAGAAACGTCGTGTTTTGTCAGTACCTAGATGGGTGAACATTTGGGAATACCAGGCGATATAAGGTTGGATGTGTAGATGGTGCAATGGATAACGGCTCGAAATTAGAAATCCGAGAGTCGTGTTTCAATTGCAATCAGGTTCGTTATATTCACATACACGTAGTTATGATTAGGAAAGTTATGAATGCACATCTTATCAACCAGCTATCAGGCAATTAGTATCAGTAAAGTTTTATTATCTCCAAAGAATTCTTAAAATATAAAAATATTTTCTAGATTTAAATAACGAATCTACAAAAGGTTGATAAGTTGTAGTAAATCAATCACTAAATCAATTCTACTGAAACAACTCCACGTATCATTTTTGTTGTAGGAATGATGACAAAACAGATCATACAATATATTTGTCTTAGTTAAGGCTTTTCTTCGTTTTGTCAGCAATAATTGTAAACAAGTTTTAACGTTTTTAAACAATGCAATGATGCCAGGATTTGGACTTGTGTATTCTGGAAAATATCATTTTCTCGGTTACGATCGTACACCAAAACCAATGATTATCACTGAAATTTACATTACGACATTCAAACCGTAAGATGTCCCCGCTCGGGGTGCTGTGACGAAATTGTAAGTAAATTGTAAGCAGCCCCTCTTGAGAGATATGGTGCCACATTATTCTGATCTCTGCTGAAGAGGCTGTGTCTTTTGTATCTGCTGCTCTTAAACTGCGTCGTCTCTACTACATAGCCTTCCAGAACCTGGTGTACTGGCATTTTACCATTTTTTCTAACAGCAAGACATCATTTTTATCAAGGCCTACATATGCATTTCTCTAATGTTCATAAGACAAACACTCACAAACGGTTTAAACCAAAAAAAGACATGTATGCATCTGTGTGGTTTACTGTCAGTTTGCAAAGGACTCTTTCAGCAAACTGAACCCCATCGAAACTTGCGTCGCCATCTAAAATTCGCTTATGGTAATCTAGTTTAAGTGCTACTACGTCATAAGATGGCCAAAGAAATTAAAAGTTTTATTAGAAAAACGACTTCATCTAACATGTAGGTTTAGTAACAAGTTAAGACTACCATTATTTTGAGAGCTGCAATTTAATTTTTCCAATATTTGGTTGCTTTTACATGTAAATTCTGATGGTTTAACCGCAAATCTATATTTCTGAGATGAGGTAGTGTTTACACTATTTACATTTTTCGGTCTATTGTCCTCATCTTTGTTGCCATTCGTTCGACTTTTCGGTAGTTGTACGCTCCGGCCTTCTACAGGTTTTAAGAATTTCGAACCGAACCCTTTATTACAATCACTGGAATAGTTGATGTTCATTCCTTACGATAGAGGGAGATATGTCATGACTATCAAAAGAGGCTCTCCGCAAGGAATGAAGATCATATACCCCAGTGATTGTAATAAAGGGTTCGGTTCGAAATTCCTAGCACCTGTAGAAAGCTGGAGCGTACAACGGCCGAAACGTCGTACAAATGGCAACACAGATGGAAACAATAGTCCGAATAATGTAGATATTGTAATTCATAGACCATTTAGAACACTACCGTTATCTTTTTTGAGAGAGAAAGAGAGAGGGTGAGAGAAAGACAGAGAGAGAGAGAGAGACAGAGAGAGAGAGAGAGAAAGGAGATTTTAAATACTAAATTTAAATAGTAATAACAAATAGTAAATTTAAAATTCTAATGAATATATATATTGATCGTGAAAATCACAATAAAAAAACAAAAACAAAAAAACGTTTGTCCGCAGAAGTTGTTATGATACGAAAACAATGCTAAGTCTATGCATGCAGACTTAGTACGAAACGAGATATAGCTCGTACTCGATGTAACTACCCGCAATAAATAAATACACACGTGCTCCGTTCCCGGTCCTCGTCTCTATTCATTATACCACATATCACTTCAGAAGTCACCCGGGGACTATAAGCAACCTCTATTAACAAGAAATACGATTCAACTTTAAATATCCCACAAAAGTTTTAGAAGCCAAGAAACACATACATAACAAAAATATTCAATCGTTTGTTATATTAATCTGTCAAACATTTTGCTTCCAATTGACATCACGCAACGAGAAAAATGATGCTGCATTATTTGTTGTTATTCTGTGCATAATTGTTAAAATCACTGCTTGGTCATTTTTATCCATAAGCCATAGTTTCTTACCACTAACGCCAGACGTATAATAACCCAGATGAATGAATATTTTGCAACTTTTGGACCATCCCTAGCTAAAAGGGACTTTTATACTCATGTTTTTCTTTTACTCGTAAAGAAGTTTATTTTTTATTTGAAATAAATAAAAGAAACAATTTGACGATTTCATGCTTCAAGTACTTTGCGTTAGAATATTTGACTATAGCGTGTAAATAAATAATAAACGAAAGAGATAAAAATAAAAGAAGCAATAAAAATGAAAACATTAAAGGGAGGAAATACGAATAAGTTATAAAGTCCGGACTTCTATTGTGAATTGACAGACTGAAAGGTTTTGTTGCAAGTCGAGGGATGTGTTTGGGGACATCATCTCGGACAGATATGATGGATGAGATGTGTATGGAAGAGTCGGAAAGTGTTTATCGAACTCTCAAGTGGAAGGGGATAGGGAGAAAGTGCCAGTGGATGGGATACATTAGCGATATTAAATATTCAAATCGATGTAAATCTGACGTGATCACTGGCAGATCGATGAAAACGTGGATAGCTGCAATGAAATATCCAAAGTATTTTTTTAGGCAAAAATGCATTAATAAATAGTCACACTTCGCATTTTTATAGTCTGTCTGACGGTTTGATATATATTTATGTAGAGGTGACTTTCTCTGTGTGTGTGTGTGTATGTGTGTGTGTGTGTGTATGTGTGTGTGTGTATGTGTGTGTGTGTGTGTGTGTGTTTAATCGTTATTTTTAATATATACCCGAAGTTGAGTAGATGCACTGTTTTTATTTATTTATTAAATAGCATATTTATTTATTTCTATCTACCGGCCTGAATATTCGGCCACTTAGGAACTCCTAATCAAACAGTTTCCGTATAAGTCAAGGCACGATCTAATTATGGTTTTCCCAACGGGATGCAAGTTCCGAACTTGTCGAAGGGCGCATATTTTTCTAACATGATTTTCTGAATATTCAGTCCGATAAATGTAAATAAATAAATATACTATTTAATAAATAAATAAATAAATAAATAAATAAAACAAATAAAATAAATGTTAAATATGTCGCATTAATGAATAAATAATTTTCCCTAAAAATACATATATATTGTATGTTATATAAGTTGAATATATGGATCGGAATCCGACAAGACGATAAAATAATGAGCAAATAGGAAATGTATCTCAGTCTGACATATTTCACTTTTATTAAAGCTTCGTCAAAGATTGAAAGAAAAATGAAAAAGCAAAAACAAAAAGACACAGAATACTTGTATGTTAAGGATTGGAGTTAGTTCTTATTGACCATATAGGGTCACGTGTATTAAAACAAAAGATATTTTTAAAAAATATGTCTGAGGAACATTTTGAACAGAAAAGTGTGTCATAATGAAAAAAGGCTTGTCTCTCTTGGTATATTGGACGGTAAAGTAAGTTCGTGTGTGTGTGTGTGTGTGTGTGTGTGTGTGTGCGCGCGCGCACGCGCGGAATGTTGGTATATGTTTTTACGTGTAAGTCGGTGAAATGTGGCGATGAAATGTAGCGAGATGTTGCAACAAATATGTAATTGGTTGGATTTTTGATATTCAGGTATATGTGCGTGTGTAGGATATCTGTTGTCGTGACCACTCTCCAGATCAGTGAGCTGCAGCTAAATAGATTAATTTGTTTGGTGGATTTCTTATTGAAGTCTTTCTTACACATTTTTGAAGATGGATTTGTAACATGTCGTTTATTTTTATGTATTAGGTAGGCATAAGTTAAATTCATGAAGAATGGATCTGTAGAAAGATTTGAAGTAACGTAATGTTTTAAGTAAGTCTTTATAGTTGGTAGAAATGTTATTATTATGTTTTCACCCTTCAGAGCTTTTTCTTTACTATATATCATTTATTTTTTATGTATTCGGTAGACATAAATTAGATTCATGATGATAGAAAGATGGTGGAGTAATATAACGTCTTAAGTAAGTGTTTATAGTTAGTAGCAAGTTATGTTTTCGAAAAAAAATCTCCTTAAAGGTTTATGTTCTTTTTAAATTGGTCTTGCATTTGTGAAGTCAAAGTTTCGATGCAAAAGGAGTGTTACAGTGATACGGGGTTTTAAATCACGTGATATCTCCCCACCTCCACGTAGATGCAGACATTTTATTTGATAAATTTGAAATGGTGTTTGATATATTTTCTTCCTGATTATATCACTAATAGTCTTCGAGGCAGTGCTAACTATTCTAGTGTTAGAGATGGCGAGCTTAGATGGAAGGTTCTTGGATGTACGATTATGAAATTTGTGCTTCTTTGTAGCTTTGTGAACTTCGTAAGCTCATTTGTTAGCGATGAAGATGAAATAGTGTGGGTAATGCAGAAGCTTGAATGTTTCTAAAATATATTGCTCTTATGTGATAGATCCCAACTTGGCAGCACAGATACAGTCACTTTCTCACCGGCGCAATGTGGCTTTCTTGTGTCTCTTCTACAAATACTTTCACGGCTTCTGTTCCGATGAACGTAGCTCACTGGTGCCCCCTATATATAAATTTACTCGAGCAACAAGATTAGAAACTAGGTCCCACCCTTTTACTGTGAAACCAATAAAATGTAAACGTAAATTCTACTCCAGCAGCTTCTTTACTCGCACTTCCCGCCTGTGGAATTCCCTACCGTTTTCTTGCTTCCCCGACAACCACAATATCTGAGAATTTGAATGTAAAGTCAATAGTAATCTCCTATCTCTCTAACTTGCATCCCTTCTCCCATGCTTCTTTCTCCGGCCACTTCACTCTCATCAGTATTCCTATCATTATCTTGCCCACTTCCTGACACCCTTTATAACCTGTTACTCTTTCTCATAACTTTCCGCCTATGTAACCCACTGCACAACAGTGACAGTAAACTGCCTTGCTTGGGGTGATATGATTATAAAAAAATATTCAGGGCTACAGATGACAAAGGCCCTAAAGTAAAAGCCTATGATCAGTCCAGATTTTATTTTCTGGCTGTGGCGGGAATATAAATTATTTCGCTTTTGTTTCTGAATTGTTGGTAACTTTAAAATCTAATTTATTATTTTTGCGCATTAATAAGATTTCAAAGAATTCTTTGTTTCAAATTCTTGTGAAAATTCCATGGTGGGTTTAAAGTTATTGAGTTTTATTATTTTGCATAGTTGTATTATTCTGTAATAGACTTGTATTTTGGGGTTAAAGTAGAAGGACGTCATCGAAACATCTAAAATATGCTGAAAGGTTCCAGGTAATAACAAAATCGAAATAACAAACAAAGACGCGGGTTCGACAATGCCTAGCAATGAATGCATTATTCTTTACTAATATTTCTTGAATGCAATGCCGATAGAAGTAATACACACTGCTTAATAAATAAAATGAAGCGTCTACTTCAAATACGGGATATTCATTCTAATAACAACTGAAATAATAAAAACGCCTGATTAAAAATATATCCATTAATTCTTTAGAAATTGCCAAGTTTATATTTCGGAGACGAAACTAAGATAATATGAATCTTTTGAGAATACAATCTGGGTGAAGAGGATGAGAAAAATTAGCCTCTGCCCATGCATTCTTGAATGTTAAACTGCAGTTTATTTTTTCTGTAAGGGGAACACTGGTTCGATCCAGCCGATGTATACATTTTTCTTTACTATGATTTCGCTAATGCTCGGGCGCATAGATGTAATTTAATAAATGGGAAATCTACTTTAAATCTGGCGTACCGACTAAAATAAAAAAATGAAAGAAACAAAAATGTAAGATTAGAAACATTCATTATTTTTATTTGCGTTTATATATATATATATATATATATATATATTAGCATGCAGTGTGGGCATAGAAGAATCCAAAGGAGTATCCTTTACATATAGTGGTAGGATAACTCTCTAAGAGAACTCTAAACATATATGCATATAAATACATATAGAGCAAATATAAGAAAGATTAAGACAGGCGCGTTATTTCATGGTGAATCGGAAGTATAGGCCTATTTCAGGCGAGCCATCGTCAGCTTCCGTCTTTATTTAACGAAGGATTCTACACGAATGAGATTCGCAGAAACCTGGGGAAACGAATTAAAAATTAAAAAAAAAGTTTTTTAATTCGTTTTCTCAGGTTTTGATGAAAAAAAAACAAGAAAAATGGAAATGATGGAAACGAAAAGGAAACTAATACTGAGTATCAGGAAGAGACAGCTGAAGTTCCTGGGACACGCAATGAGGATGATGGGCTTAGAGAACCTTATACTAACAGGTCAGATACAGGGAAGGAGAAACAGGGTAAAGCAGCGGATAACATATTTGAAGGACCTAATTAGGTGGATGATGGAACGAGGGTTTCATGGTGTAACAGGAGAAGGCGTGCTAAGAGCCACCAGGGATAGACGTGGAAAGCCATGATCGCCTACGTCCTGGAAGGATAGGGCACATAGAAGAAGAATGAAAAAATGATGATGTGCGTTGTGTTGCTGTAGATATCAACTCAGAACAACAAATCGGGGTGCTGAGTTGGAAATCCAATTGAATTCCTTGCATTCACTTACGCACAAATACCCTTGAAAAGGGTATTTGATGTGGACCACAAAACGATAACTCGAAATACGGTGGTATGGTTAACACATATATTAAGTCAAAAATGGATACAAGAGAACAGAGAAAACATAATCCTGGCTTATTAGTGAATGTCAGACAGGCAGACAAACAGACTGTGCTGAGCTGAACTGAAGCCACGAGAGTGATTAACTCTCAGTTAATATACTGGTAGGAAGAGTCCATAGTTAAGTGGGTAACGCCTCATAACCCCACCCCATTTCAAGAGCTTTTCCCCGAAAAGCTGTTTAATATTTCTTCCGTTTTAGATCGACGATCAAAAGATCCGCAAATTTTCTTTTTCTTCCAGATCGGTTTATTTCGAGTGAAGCTTGGGGTGCCCCGCGATCAAAACTCTCGAAGATGGTGTCTATCGGCTTTCCATTGGTCGGTGGTAATACATTAATGTTGGGTGCCCGCCATTTCCTCAATTGGTTCTGATGGCGCTTGTGTGTATTCTTGGGGCCTTGAATTATATATACGAGATCTCCCACTCTTTGCTTTACTGTGCCTACTTATGTTGTTCTTATAGATTTTGAAAAATACTTTCTCACCGCAGGAGCAACGTTTTCTGGGGAGGGTAACTGTTTTTTTTTAAATTTTGCCTGCTTTAGAATGAGCGTATCAGATACTGATCTTATCCTTCTTGCGAACATCATTTTTTCAGGTGAAAGTCCCCTTGGCGTATTGGGGGTTCGGTGTAATTCTATACACCTGCAGAAACTGTTGCAGCGCCTTATCAGTCGGTATGCCCTGCGCTTTTTTAAGTGCTCATTTTAAGGTGTCCACGAATCGACCCGCCTGTCCGTTGGACTTCGGGTGATATGGCGGGGTCGAAATGTGTTTTACCTGGAACGCTTCACAGGACTCTTTAAATTCACAAGACCTGAACTGCGTTCCGTTGTACGTCACCACGCAATCCACTACGCCAAAACGAAAGAACAGTTCATGAAGGAAAGCTATGATGCACCCCGTGGTGGGTCTTCTGCACTTAAGAACTCCAGGCCCTTTAGTGTGACTGTCGACGACTATGAGGTAGTAATGGTCTTTCAGTGGACCCGCAAAATTGACGTGAATCCTCTGCAACGGCTGCTCAGTCTTCGGCCACGGTTTGCTCATAGCTGGTTAAGCGTTATCTGCGAACACACACCTTTTGCATGTCTTAATCATGTCAGCTATATCTCTGTCCATGTTTGACCAGTCGACGTAGCAACGTATGAGACTTTTTGTACGGTTTTTTCCGGGATGTCCCATATGAAAGTCCCGCGGGGCTTTCTCTTGCAACTTTTTAGGTATCACCATTGTACAAAAATACATCGTCACATATCCAAAAAACCTCAGGTACACTCGAGTCTTTATTGTAAATTTTGTTCTTGGTAGTACGGATAAACTCGTCTTTACGAGCCTCTCTTTTAATATCTGATAGTGTTACTCGAAGTTCTCTCACGTTCTTTATCTCGCAGTTCGTTTTTAAAGTCGCTCTTATCGATTCTTCGAATATTCTTTGTTTTTTGAAACGAGTCAAGACAAACCGTCAGCGTGGCAGATGTTCTTGGAGGACAGGCACTCAGTCTTAAAATTCTAGTTCAGCAGAATTTTACCCCACCGTATAAGTCTGTTCGCTTTGTACACCGGTAATCCCTTCTTAGATACGTATATAGTTAGCAGTGGCTTGTGGTCAGTCTATAACGTAAAATATCTGCCGTGTAAATATCTGTGAAACTTGGTAACGGCAAAGATTATGCTTAACGCCTCCTTTTAGATCTGCAAATATTGCTTTTTCGCAGACAGCAAAGTTCGAGACGCATGCGCGATGGGTTTCCTCGTTTCATCCGGAAGTTTGTGTAAAATGCAGGCGCCAATGCTATAAGAGCTGGCATCGCTTGCTACTATGATGTCCAACTTTGGGTCATAGTGAGTGAGAGTAAGGTCTGAAGTGAGTGTGTTCTTTATTTTTTCGAATGCAGATTGGCAATCCGGTGTCCATTCCAAGGTTTTGTCTTTCTTTAGTAGTTCTTTTGAGGGAGCTCGAAAGTTGTGCATGTTTTTAATGAACACCTGGTAAAAATTTGCTAAGCCTAAGAAGCTTTGTAGTTCTTGCACGTTATTCGAGGCCAGCAGGTTCTTGATCGCCGTAGTCCTGTCTGGATCCGGTCGTCAACAGTCTTTGTTAATGATATGTCCCAAATATTCTATTTACGTCAAATAATAATCACATTTAACCTCCTTGATTTTGAATCCCTATTTTTGAATTTTGTCAAATACGCTTAGTATGTGCTCCCGATGGTCTTTCACCGATTTACTAGCAATTAGGATATCATCAAGATAGGCAGTTGTGAAATCAAGGTCGCTCAGCATGGTATCCATAACCTGCTGAAAGATAGCAGGCACGACCTTGACTTCAAAAGCCAGTCTATTAAATTGATACAAACCTCTATGTGTATATATGCAAAGAAGTTTGGAACAGTTCTGCTCAACCTGGATTTGTAAATATGCATACGATAAGTCAATTTTAGAAACAAATTTTGCCACTGTTTAATTTATGGTGATGATAGCGGTGGTCTTTTAGTGCGGCGTTTAATCCAGTTGAGAAATTAGCACATACTCTGATTTGGCTTGATTTTTCTTTACGTATACTTTTGGTGCAGCCCATTCACTGAAATTTATTTTAGACATGATACCTGCATTTTCAAATCTGTTTAACTCTTCATTGATTTGGTTCACAGCCGCAAATGGAACGTTCCTTTTCTTTTAAAACACGGACTGAGCGTTATATTTTAACGGAAATTGTGCTTTATCTTAGTACATTTTCTTAAACCGCCTAAAAACACATCAGGGAATTTTTGCTTGAGTTCCTGTTCAGTTCCTCGATGTTGGAGGTTTTACTGTTTATTTTACAACAAAATATACTTATTGGACAGTCCCACAGATTGAACTTCTCAATCCGATCTGTTCCAAATAAGTTATGGAAAAGCTGTAGGCAAACACTGGTATGAACATCACCCAGCACCGGTTACAGAAATAGAAGATGTAACCATTCTATGGGATTACACCATCTACACAGACAGAAAAATTGAAGCAAACAGGCCAGACATTATTGTTAAAAACCAGAAGGAGAAAACTTGTCTATTAATTGATATGGCTTGTAACATAGCAATCAAGGAATTTGAAAAACTGTCAAAATATAAAGACCTGGAAATTGAAATAGAAAAAATGTGGAAATTGAAAACAAGAGTTGTGCCAGTGATAGTAGGTGCACTTGGAATGATAAAAAATGGAACAAAACAACACATTGAAAGAATCCCTGGAAACCCCAGCTTAAGAGATATACAAAAAATTGTCTTATTAAGTACAGCCCACACACGAAGGAAAACTTTATCTATGTAATGCTGGAGATGATAGGGAAGATAGAAAAACATGAAATGGAGCCATAACAACACGCCATTACCTGCCTTAGGTCTCCCCGCAGACTTGGTTGGTATTGAGACCAAAGCAGAAATCGAAATATGATGAAAAATGACATAATAATAATTGTATAGTTCTTTGATGGTACGTTCCGATGAGCAAACATCTATATTATTATCTTCATAGTCTTTCCAAAATTTCCCCATGACCTCTGTGACTACTTGATATATCCCGAAAAGAAATACGGTGTAAATAGATCAATTAAAGAATGTTACTAACACCAGGAATAGAGTAGAACAGATCTATTGTACTAAGGTACAATTGACAATAACACACATATAGGCAAGCAACGGGTTGGAGCGGAATAGACTATCAAATAGTGAATGCCTTCGCCTAAGACCTTCCTTCTTCGTACCGCTCGTTACTGTCTTTTATCAGGTATAGCATTCTATTCTCGGGGTATGGTAGGATGTTCCACTATAACACTACTAAACACCCCAATTTCATCCTTCTATCACCTATTTTGTCTGTCAATCCTACATTTGGTGCCAATTTACACAAACGAAGCATACCTTTACTACATCGTTTAGTTTTTTTTTTATCACAGATAAGGTAGAGATGCATGAAGGAAACCGAGAAATATTCAGACCTAATATATGCTGATCGACTGAAAAAAAAGACAACAGAGATAGAAATATACCTAAAACATGAAACGAACACTTTTAAAGTAAAAAGAACACGAAATACATAAAAATATGAATCAGAAATGAACAACAAAATGCCTTCTAAATGCTAAGCAAAATAATAAGAATTGAAAAATAAACTGCGTAACAAGACAAAGTACTAAAGACTTATGCAATCTCAGTCCTCCTGTATGTTAGTGAATGCTAGAGAATTAAGGCAACAGAAATGTGTTTCTGCAGAACCATGCTGAGAATTTTAATAGACAGTACAAGTGGATAATAAGTAAGTTTGTGGGAAAATTTAAACAAAATAGACATTATAGTTATAACTAGAAAAATACACTTGAAATTTCTGGGGTATATAATGAGTAAATATGGTTTGGATAATTTGTCAACGACATGAAGTTGTCTTAATCATCCACGGACTGAAGGAAAATGATACTTTGAAGAAGAATCCGTCTCATCCATATCCATATTTAATCTTTGGTTGATTCAAGGTGACCTTTTTTCTTTTGTTTTTGACAGTTATGATGAGCTTTGCTTTTTTATTGGTTTTTGAGCAATTATTTTTTTATCTTTATATTACGTACTCGCGTGTCATAAATGAAGAAGATAGGTATTAATTATAAACTGAACATTTTAAGGACATTGGCAAAGTGCTTTTTATGATATCGGCATCGTTATTAAATGTCTTCCATCCTATTGCTATACGTTTTGTTTTATAACTGTGGTCACTCTTTAAGAATATTACCTGTCCTATGTGATTGCATTCTTGAACTTCTGCCATTTCTTCATGTATTCCATCATCTTTCCGGGATTTTTAGATTCCAACATTCATTTTCTTTCATTTCTGTTTACTCTGACACCGAAATTAAGATGGTCCGTATTTATATCTTTTTTGTTTCCTGTAACTCTTTCTGAGGTCAAGAAAATATCATCTAAGAGTAAATTGTTCAAATATTCTCCATTAATATTTATTCTCTTTCTTTCTCATTTGATACTGCAGAAAATTTGCCTACAGTAAATTCTGTCTCTGTATCTCACTTCTTTTGCAAACTTTCTGTTGTCACGAGAAAATTATTGCACTACCGTTATCTTTTAAATTATAAATTTTTGTAAATACCTTATTCTCGTAATGAATTAAAATCTGCCGCGTATTATACCAGAAGAAAGAGTTGTTCATATATAAACAATAGTGATTAGATATACAGTGCTGTGTTTTCTATCAAATGATATACACTTTGTAGATGGCTTACTGGTAAGTGACCACTTTCAAAATCTGTTCGCGTGGCTACTTGCATTTAGGGTATAAGTCATACAAATTGAAAAATAATAAGTAAAGTTACGTCTGTAATATGATATATATATATATATATATATATATATATATACTACCGGTTATAATTATTAGGCCACCCGAGTTTTAAAACAAATGATGTATTTCATATTATTTTTTAGTATTTATTGCCAAGTGAATAATTTTAAATGAAAATAGAATGGTTCTTTTGTTAACATTGCACAATAACATGTGCATCAAATAAATTGTTCTGGTGTCCAGTTTTGTGCTCTGTTCTTCATGATAATCTCTTATTATTGGCTGGCCGAAGCAAAGGCTTTTTTGGAAAGTAATTATAACAAAAGAATCATTATATTTTCATTTGGCAATAAATAATATAAGTAGTATGAATACATCATTTCCTAAAAAAAAAAACTGGGGTGGCCTAATCATTATTGCCAGTAATCTATATACATGATAATTTAAAGTAAAACAAAAATTCCTCTTCTGTAAACTTCGAATAAGTAGTTGCGCTCGTTCTTTCTAGAATTATTCTGCATCTATAAAAAAAATGCTATGTTAATATACCATATTCATGTGACACTTTTCCACATTGTACAATTTTAAGCGCTAATCTACTTTCAAACGGATATATCACTAGCATCTACTATGACTGCAGGTCATATTATTTTTGAAGCATGCAGGTTTGCAACTAAGTAGTCAGTTACAACATCTTTTCATACATTCAGTAATCCTTTTGTTACTAAATTTCATTGAAGTTGATTCTCTGTTAGACATTACAGTATTTATTTAGTTTTGTCGTCATTTTGAATTTAAGCAAATAAACTCTAATTAAACCTACATTTTGCCGCTAATTTTTTATGGCATTAATTCAACTGTTATAAATGCTATCTTGAACATAATTTTGAAAAGCATTATATTAGAGGCTCCATTTACCAGATGTGATGACTAAAAGAGTGTGTGCTATTATGAGGTATCAAGAGAAGGCAATAGACGCTGTTTCTGGAGGCCATGGTCGATAAAGGTAATTAGCGTAGAGAGATAAGAAAATTTTATAAGCCTGACAAGTTGGTGGCTTCTATATTAAAATTAATCAAAAACGAGCGAAAGTAAAGACGTAATCGAATGAAATGTGGTGAATATTATATCAACGAAGTGAAGGAAAAGAAAATAATTTGGAGGAAGAATTTTACAGACGTCGATACTGAGGGTAAATAAAATCTGCAGATATTTTGAAGAGAAAGAAAAAAAGGTTGATGGCTTCTATACTTCAAACAATTTTGAGATTCAGTCAGTCAGTTAATTTCTATACATGATACACGCTTGAAAAAGACATGACTTACGAGCAGAAGATTTCTCCGCAGTAGGTTTCCATTGCCTTCTGCGTTAGACTGGTTGCCAAACAAGGCTATAGAATCAAATATAACCTGTTATTTAAACCATAGCTGTGGGAAAGAGACGGATTAATATCTTTTCCATGGGGATTTGTGCATAAGTGAATGCAACTGGAATTCGAACTCGGCTCTCCGATTTTCATTCCTAACCGATATTCACTGCACCAAAATGCACATCCATTTTGAGATTAGTTGTCTTATTGCGATTTGCTCTTGGATTTAAATGTTCTTCAAGGAGAATCCGACCGTTACATAAAAGATTATTATAAATTCTAACTTAGAAAAATATCTTTGTGATTTAATATATTCAATGTGCATTTAAGATGAAGATTGTTTTTTTATGTGGACAAAAACGTAGGAAATTCCCCAAATTAATTAATTTATTTTTCGATTATAACCTAAGAAATAATCAAGTTGACACATTTTTAACCCTTTGTTACATATTGGTTACAATTGTAACCAATATACAACCAAATTTAGAGAAAGGTTACAATTGTAACCAATATACAACAAAGGGTTAACAGTAAAATGACTAATTTGGGCAATTCAGTAACATAATTTTTATAAAACTGAACTTCACCCGTTGTCTTTGTGCAAAACATGTTCAGAGAGATTTCTGAAAAATGTAAACGTCATCTGTAAAGTGAAAACTTACCCATATTGATTATATTAACACTCTATTTCTATCTCGATAGTAAACACTTTATGACAAAAAAAAAGACAAAAAAAAACAAAAACAGACAAAAAATCAACAAAACATAAACAAAAAAGAAATCTGCTTGCTAAACTATATATTATGTTTTCTCTATTTCTGTAAAATTCGGTGAATCTTCCGTTAAATCCCGAGAGGATTTTCTAATCCCGATAGGCATCTACTATTGATTTCTTTCCAAGGAAACCAAAATTAATGAGCAGTTTCATTGCTAATAAATTCGACATATCATAACCGCTTTATCAAGGCCAAATTAATACTTCATAACAAGAAACATAACAAAGACAAAATGTTAAACTTAAAATCGACCTATCATTCACAACCAGAATGACGCGTACTTCCGTATCCTTAACATTATACCGTATACCACCTTTTCTTTGATACATGAACATTTTCTTATTGCATGTTTCCTATTTTTCATTGCTCTTATAATTGTTAGGAACGCAACCATCCGTTCACCCACTTGATTTTCACAGTTAATAACTTATCCTCTATTTACATGCGATTTGGAGTTACCAAATTTGCTACCAATCTGCCATATACTGAAAAAGAAGCCTTAAAGAGTTTAGAAAACATTGGACAATTTATGCTACACTCCACCCTGAAATAAGAAAACTTATATATTGAATATAAATATTATATAAAATATTTTCATTCATTTATAAACAAACCCGTACAATTCCCCAGTTATAATGACAGACACACATCTCTATGGGATGTCTTCCCTATTTCTTATCAGACTCATGTCGTTCTCTGCAGCTCTGTCCTCTGAAAGCTCTGGCCACGTGGTAGTGTCTATATATAACTATTTCTGCTCTCCTATCATGCAAGAACACCCTACTAGAAACAAATATTTCTGTTATCGGAGTACTGATTGGAACTCGTCTTATGATATTTTTCGTGATGCATCTTAATATCAAACTAGATTTCACGAGGCTTGCGGATTCAGTATCTTTATAGATGTTCTAAAGAAATGTTCTTCAGAACTGTTAGCGCTAAACCTTTCAATAAATCCCTCACTGCTTTTTGCTTGCCAACTTCTTACATTTTTTTCTGTAGTTCCTGCTTTTAAGAATGAACGCCTTATTAATCTTTTACTTCTTCGCTTCTTCTAATCTCCATTAATGCTCTTCCCAATGCCATTAGTTCCAAACTAGACATTTATGCAAATGACACAACTATTTACGAGTATTTTTGCAGCAAATTCTGGGAAATCCGACAAATTAAATCTGATAGCTGTAACCAAAAATAACAACCAATCAGTTGTTAACTGGTGCAAGAAATTTCTTGTAAATTTTGATGACAACAGAGCTATTTTCAAAGCTATTTACTAAAACAAAACTATTTTTTTTATTTAATCATCACAGCGATACTTTTTGTGTGATATTAGCATTGACTGTTGATAAACTTTAGGAGAACAGCATATAGCGATTTCTTGGGTTCCGGTATTCCACTGAGGTGAATTGGAGTGATATTGAAACAATTGCTCGGTCTACTGCTAGGTAATTTGTTTCACTATATTGTAAGGGAACATTTTTCTTGTCAGGAGCTATTTTGCAAATTTATAAATCTGCTATTCGTTGGTGCATTGAATACTACTACCATATTTGGTCTGGTGCTTCTACTATATATCTGAAGGGTCTGTATTTTAATCAACCCTGACTTGGTATCTTGACTTCAGTAACTTTCTCCATGAAGGGATAGGGATTCCTTCTGTATGTTCTACAAATATTTTCGTTACAGCTGTTCTGATGAGCTGTGCTGCTTAGTACGGCGATTATATTAATTTAACCGTGTTACTAGACTCACTGGATGTGCGTTGTGATACAGTGGATATCGGCTCGGAACGAGAAACCGAGGAGCAGAGTTCGAATTCCAGTTGAATCCATTGTATTCACTTACGCGCAAATACCCTTGGGAAAGGTATTAATCCGTCTATTCCTTCCAGTTATGGGTTAAATAGCAGGACAGATTGGGTTCTATAGCCTTGGTCGGCAACCAGTCTACCGCAGAAAGCAATGACAACCTACTGCGGGATAATCTTCTGCCCGGTCAGTCATGTCTCTTTCGAGACATGGTCGCCCAAGCGTGTAACACGTATGGCACTTAATTGACTGACTAGACTCACAAACATCTCTTACAGTTTAACTGCTGATCTAGCTAGATTAAACCGTTTCTTCAAAGAGTTTATTTTTTTTACACTTCTCATCTATTGAAGTTCTTTATGATTTCTTGCTTTCCTGCCAACTGCAATGTTTAAAAATTAAATGCAATGTCAACCACCATCCGCTGTTTTAATTAATCCTGTTTCGTTAATGTCTTTTTTCTCACTTCTCTCACTGAGGTTTTTCTCTTTCATCCCCCTTAAACCCCTGCGTCCTAGCGGCATTATCGCTTTAACTTAGAATTAAATGATAAAAATAAAAAGTATAATCCCCGAGCATGTACGTTGAGAAAATATTAATATCTTTCTTTCTTACAGCACGATGCTACTTATGATCGATGCAATCATGTGCATAAACGTTTGATTAAAAAATAAAGATATTTTATATCTATCTATCTATCTATCTATCTATCTATCTATCTATCTATCTATCTATCTCGGTCTCTTCATCTATCTATCTATCTATCTATCTATCTATCTATCTATCTATCTATCTATCTATCTATCTATCTATCTCATTCCGTTCATATCTATCTATCTATCTATCTATCTATCTATCTATCTATCTATCTCGGTCTCTTCAAATATCTATCTATCTATCTATCTATCTATCTATCTATCTATCTATCTATCTATCTATCTATCTATCTCATTCTGTTCTATCTATCTATCTATCTATCTATCTATCTATCTATCTATCTATCTATCTCATTCTGTTCTATCTATCTATCTATCTATCTATCTATCTATCTATCTATCTATCTATCTATCTATGCCAGTCTGTTCATATCTATCTATCTATCTATCTATCTATCTATCTATCTATCTATCTATCTATCTTCTAAAAATATGCATATACATAATAAAATGCACATACATTATCCTTTAAAATAGTAAATATGCGAACACACATGATAAATGTTGGACTTTTTGTGTCTATTATATACTGTGCAGACACCCATGTGCCAACCCATTTTATAGTTCACCAATAAAAGGCTTAACTAATCAGGAAGCTCAAAATATTCAATACGATGTGTATAAAAGGCGGCCGTATTTTTCCGATTATTGGAGATCAAATCCGATTCAGGAGAGTGGCTGATAATCTTTGACGTTGTTTCATTGAACAGATTACGTGCTGTGAAGATACTCTATATCCATAACAAATGACGAACATGGTCACCAGATGGGAAGAGGATACACTATATTCAGGAACGTTGTCAACATTAACTTCAATCTCTTACTTTGTGACAATCATGGACTGTTACTATATAATATACGTTCGGGAGATTGGTTCTCTATTATAAATAATACATAGATGAATTCATGCTTATTTACAAAATAAAGAAGTGGGAGTTGGAGAAAGTTAAATAATATACTTGTAGGTATTTTAATATTATTCAATCAAAAGTGAGAATTTGGTTGAATTATGGAGTTGAAAATCTGGGTTGCAAAAGGGTACAAAGGAGCATAATATCAGGACATGAAACTTTTTAATTTTTTTCTGGGTAAAATACATACTGGGAAGATACATTATTTAAATTGGTAGACAATAATTTTTAACAGCAGGTTGAATTTTATTTTGTTTAAATTGATTTTGTACAACCTAATCATTTAAAGGGGCTGGATTGATTAGGTTGGAATTAGAATTAAGTAGTTATGGTATACTAAGGTATACTGGAGTTAAGAAAACCAAATAAGTATTGAGTAGGTCAGTTATTTTAGTGAAATAATTTTAAGTAATATTAGAGCATGAGTTATAAATAAACAATTGCAATTAATTAATGTTTTGAGAAAAATATTTTTGGTGTTTACATAAAACCGCTAATTCATCCCCAGGATTCAGTAGGAACCTTATAATCTGCAGCTTTTCATTCAGGCGCAGAGGGCAGGTGTCATTGAATGATTTACATACTCTTGTTTTTTCCAGAATGTTCTATTTTACGTTAGGGGTTTTACTTGTAACTTTTAACTGACAAAAATACGCAGAAAGGCATGTTTAATTCCGGTACATGTTATTTTTTGAGGAAGTGAAAAGCAGATACCACCGCTGCTTAAAAGTGTTCTTATTAGATCCAATGTAAACTTTTATGCATCTATTTTAGGTTGTATGTATAGTAATATTTAGCAAAGAGACATACACGCATACACACACACATACGTACACAGACATATTTATAAGGATAAATATCAATCAAATAATCTTTCTCCCCCTCTCTATCCGACGACACACACACACACACACACACACACACACACACACACACACACACACACACACACATATGTGAAGATTTTAGACCAATCGGTAAGTGGGCAATATTAAATATGAAAAAAAAAACTTTTAGCCAACGCGTTTTGTCCTTTGCATTAGCACTACGTCAACCAGATCTATTTTTATTAAAATCTAAATTATGTAACGGTCAATCACTAATCAGCACTTGAAGCATGCGTTGTGCATGAAACTCTGAGTCCTCAAGCAATATTTAAGGTTGGTTGTGTAGCTTATTTATATTTAAGGTTTGTGTTATTTAAATGTAAATCATATGTACAACCAATATCAAACATTGCCTGATGAAGAAAATCTACGTTGAAACTGAAATTTCCGTGTCGCAATGTACAATTAATTCATAACTATATATATGTATATATATAGTGTATCGAGGCAGCAGATAATTTTCTAAACATATACTGTTAAATATAAGAGAGAATGAATGTCTATTATGTTTAACCAGGTGCCGTTCTAAACATCGTATTTTGGCTTTAATTTCAGTTGAAAATAAAGACAAAAATTCTCCAACATTTGGATAATTTTTATTAAGTTGGTTCTTAGCTTTCAGCTCACATCAAATTAAAGCCAAAATGAGAGATTTAGAACGGCTCATTATTAAACATAATAGACATTCATTGTCCCTTATATTTAACAGTATATGTTTAGAATACACACACACACACACACACACACACACACACACACACACACACACATATATATATATATATATATATATCGGAATAGTTACCTATCTTTGCTGTAGATAAATATAAATCATGCTTAGGTGCAAAAAGCAGATTCGTCATTATTTTGCTGAAATCAGGAAATACATCTTTGTTTCCTTCCCAGTGAAAGTTAATCTGTCCGTTTTCAACACGTCAATAAATAGCTGTTAATAATTGTATGCTAACTGTACAAAAGTTTCTTAGATTTAAGAACTCAAATTGATCTTTTGTAGACTACAATTACTTCCGTTTGACGTTGCTCCATTGAGGCCAATGGTTTCGATTTGAAATGTAAGTGACTTCGTAAACTATCAAGAGAATATAAATCTTTATGGTAAGTCGTCTCGACTTTGATCTGAAACGCAAAAGATGTACTCATGTCGGATTTCAGGTTGAATTACTTTGAAGACAATGACAGAATTAACAAATGACTTATATATACTTACATAGCAAGACATTTATGTAGATATATAAAAATGTTTTAGCGTGCATGATTGTAAATACACGTTTATATATATCTCAATAAAGATAAAAAGGATTCACTGACACATTAATAGATATTTAAGTGACTGGCATGAGCCTAAATACATTTACCAACACACACACATATAAGCAAGCATATATATATACATTAGTCATCTACATACAAGTAAGTTTCGCCATATCACAGCTCATCAGAGGGGTTAAAGATCCACTTGCTTCCAGCCGGGATCGAAACTTGACTGAGTTGGTGTCCGTCGAAGTGCCTGCCCCTAAGCTATCGGCGTATGGAAGAAATTTTAGCGTGTTCAATATATATATATATATATATACGTTGTATACACACGCCCGTCGCCGAGAGAACTCAGTACGTTACTGAAGAGTAAGTGTTAAATTGTAATGTTGTTTAGTGCAAAAATTGCTGTATTTTTCCAGTAGTTAACTGGAAGAAAGACATTTTAAGTCAACAGATTTTTGTGAACAGATGCACGATATCGAAATGTGAATTAGGGCATTTATAGAATTAATGTGGAGAAGTTTTTTAAAATTTATTTTATGCCAATTAGGACAATAATGCATTCACAAAACTTGATGTTAGCATGAAATAATACTATTCAACTAAATGACAAACTTCTCCAAATATATATATATATAAGAAAAAATAAGGCAGACATGTTATTTCATGGTAAATCGGAATTATAGGTCTATTTCAGGCGAAACATCATGAGCTCCCGTCTTTATTTTAACAAGGGTTTTACACGAATCGTGTAACATCCTTTGTAAATTAAAGATGGAAGTTGATGATGGTTCGTCTGAAATAGGCCTATACTTCCAATTTACCATGAAATAACGCGTCTGCCTTAATTTTTCTTATATTTACTCTATATGTATTTATATACATCTATATTTAGAGCTCTCTCAGAGAGTTATCCTACTACTGTATGTACAGCATACTCCTTTGAATTCTTCTATACCCACACTGCATGTTGATATATATATATATATATATATATATACTTAAACTTTTCAAAAAATTTTTAAAAAAAATGAAACAATTGATTTATCTCTGCTTTTCGCTATGATGATCAACAGAAAAATAATTGAATATATTCAGCAAAAGAAAAATATCGTTCTATCTTTAATTTCAAAATCAAAATCCTTTGCCTAACCATTAGTAATAATCACAAGTGATCGGTAATTTGCTGTAATATTGATAGTTAATATTGGTGAAAAAATATTTCTATGAACGTAAACAGAATGTCAAATTTAGAGAGAGAGAGAGAGAGAGAGAGAGAGAGAGAGAGAGAGAGAGTGAATTTTGGAATTTCACAACAACCTTGAATGAATGCACGACTTGGAAAATTTAAGGTGAAGTAATTTCAAGAACACCTTTTTCTTTCAATCGTTGTGGCCAGAACACAACTATTCGGAAAAGAGACACGCCTTTGAAATTTAAATTTAACTGATTTGAATCCCTCATAAGTTTTTACTAGAACCAAACAATGTTGTGATTACGGGCACCTTTGGGGGAATACACTCGCATATTTCTTTTTAAGCAGGTTCTTCAGGTATTTAAGATAAAGAAATCTTTATCAATTTGCGCCTAGCGCCATATTATTTATCATTTTGTCGGTCATTTCGTAGATTGTCCTTCACAGCAGATTACAACCACGGATCCAGTGATAGTAAGAAGATATTAATCGACGCCATTGCCATAATAAAAGGTTTTCCTCAGGGTGTCTTTTGTACAATTTCTGGAAATAGCGCAAGAGATCGAATTTAACTGACTAAGATGGATATCCTTTAATTTCCTTTCTGACTTTACCTGCCTATTCAACTGAGCCTCACTAAGACACGTTCCGATCATTCTATATTGCCTGACCGGTTTCATTGTTTTGTCGCATTTGGTTAAATCTAATCTAGTTCCTTCGATTTTGTCCTTGTTCAGTTGCACACGAACAGGACATTGGAATGGCTTCTCCATGGCTTGGAGTTAGGAATCTTTTTCTCTTAAACTGATCCCCCACCATCTGAGTCTAGAATATTTAGTTTATCCTGTAATTTATGTTACAGCTAGCCGGGCAGAGAATTATTTTGAATGAACGGAACCAAGTATGCAAGGAAGCGAACTTGAACCTGGTTTCCCTTTATGTGCCAATACTCATATATATATATATATTACATAGGGTTATCTTTTTTAAGAATCCCTATGTTAACATGAATAACAGAGAAAAATTAATACCAATCCAAACTTATTTATAAATGAAACTTTGGTTGTGTGCGTGTGTGTGTTCATAGACTCCAAAACGGCTGAACCGATGTTCTTGAAAACTTACACAGTTGTAATATAAGCGTATGCGAGTGCTCTTTTGTGTCGAGGTACCCCCGATAAATATCGAAAATCGATAATCGAAAAAATCGGGTTATAGAAGGAGTGGTCCAATTTTAATCAAATTTGAAACACTTATAGACAAAGACATAAGAAATTATATTCAGAAGATTCAAGGTTGCAGTTCTTACAATAGTGCAGAAAATCGATAATATATCTATCTATCTATCTATCTATCTATCTATCTATCTATCTATATATATATATATATATATATAAGGCAAGATGTTTGTGTGTGTGTGTGTGTGTGTGTGTGTCTGTTTATCTGCCTGTATGTCTGTATTTTTTCAGCCCTTTTATTTTAGTTTTTGCTTCGGTTTCGCTCTAAGTAGGCATAATTGTAGTTCTTAGTCTCAGCCATGATACCATTTACTCAGAAGACTTATTTAGCCTTCAAAATTTAGTTTACGACGAAGAAAACTTATTTGATATCGATACCAGGAAATCAAAATTTGACTTACATCCATTCATTTTCTTTCAGTCTACGGTTTCGCTTTAACTGGAAACAACTATTGCTTTTTAGTGTTTCGTGCCAACGTCCAAAGAGTCTGAGCTCCAGGACCATGGATTAGTTTTAAAGCTTTCATTACACCTGAGCAACACAGTCAAATAGAAATTGCCATTGAAAGAACTGAAAAACGAAAACTGAAGATAGTGATTTAATAGAGCATTACATATAAATAACAGAAATAAAATTAGATTTATTGTTTTATAACGTCATTTTCCCAGTATAATATATAAAACTATCAACACAATTGACGTTGGTATTATTCACCGTCTCATCATTGATTGAAATCAGCACAGGAATTCTGTCATTAACGTAATCAATGACAAACTAATCTTCATTATTGAGCTAAATACTTCATTGTCTTTTTGTTAGTTACAAGTTCATATTCGAGCATTTTATATTAACTTTTGACATCTGTGGTTATTTACACATCACTTAAATCTCCACATCTTATTTTCTTCTGCTAACACTGTAGACTGTTAATATATTTTATCAATACTAAATGTCCCATGTACTATACTAAATGACTGATTGAATTAATTTCATCAGCGATACTATTAAACAGTGATTTTGTAAAGAGTAAGCCTGCAATTTGCTTTCTTCGTGCGGTTTTTTAAGGAAATAAATTAACTCTAAAAGAATTATTTCCTTCTTTGAAGATTTAAACGGTTTTCCAGATTAACCGATAATTCAAATAATGTTAACCAATAATACAAACACTATATGTACCGATTTTATAATTTTTAGAACATTTAATCAAAAACGAATATATAAATCTACAGGCACATAAACAAATATGCAAAGAATTATATATATATATATATATATATATATATATATATATATGTATTCTTCTATCAACTGGTTGAGCACGTGTTTTTTGGGGGGTTGGGAACAACTTTACTAGTAAGTCATGATTTTGCTTTAATTTATTTTATTTTAATTTTTTGTTGTGGCTAATTTTAAAAGTTTCATAGTTATTTGAACGAGTGCGTTTTTTTTGTAGTTTTTTTCAAAGAAATTTTTTTACTGGACTTTAACTAAGGTAAAACTTAGTTAACTCAACGCCCCTACTTTTTATTTGTATTTTTATTTTTATTATTTTTATTTTTATTTTTTTATTTATTTATTTTTTTTCAATTGGAGTAGATAGACTAAACTATCGACCGGTGCACACTCCACCCACGTCTATTGTACAGGTGAAGAGGCTCATCTCTTGTTCCCTGTTTAGGATGTGCTTTCCGGCTTTCCCTTTTCCAATCTTTTCAATTTTCTGTTTTTTTTTTCATTTTTTTTCAATTGGAGTAGATAGACTAAACTATCGCCCGGTTCACACTCCACCCACGTCTATAGTACAGCTGTTTAGGATGTGGTTTCCGGCTTTCTCTTTTCCAAATCTTTTCACTCTCACGTAGCCCACTGCACATCAGTGGCGTTACTGCCTTACTCGGGGTGATATGATTAAAATATATATATATATATATATATATATATATATATATATATATATATTATTTTTTTCCTAATCTTAGAATCTCTTTTTCCTCGGCAATTATCTTACCCATACTTCTAGCAACACTACTGCAGCCAAAATACCCTATTTTTATGAATGAGCCCGGATGATGAGGTTGATAAACCGTTAAGATTATGTTGATAGAGGCACCGATGGAAGTGAACGTGTTGTCTGTTATCGTCCTCGCCGACGTTGTGTTGTTTTTCATCCTACCCATGTTTTTGCCGCTGCCCCGTTTCTGAACCCCGTCTGACACTGAATACTATCTGAGTGAGCCTCGAAAGATTGATGGTATAATTATCTATAAGCAATTTTGTCCATTTGTCTTGGCACAGCCACTCCTGCCAGTAGGTTATCAGTAAAAACATTTTTCATATCAATTTATGGTCAACTGACAATGAAGATTGTTTTTAGTAAATTCCTCTACTTATTTAAGTGTATCTATCAAAATGTATCTCAGTTTTGTTGGTTGAGAAAGAAAATAAAACTTGCAAAGCACAGTTTATAACTCAACTCCAAATTATTGTCTTTTAAAAGTGTTTGGTTGCATAGAACAGACATAACTATTTTATTTAGAAAATTATTCTTCGTTTTTGTTATCGCAAAATTCTGCGTAATATGAAATAAAAAGATTTGTTTTGTTATTGTGTTAGCAATCTTCAATAATTAGTTATTCGAAAACGCAAAAATAATCAAATCGAGTAAATCGATTAACCATTTGATAAATTCGAAAATATACATGGGCAGAATATCTGGTTTTCCTAACTGACTGAAATTAGCAAAAATATTAATAATTTTAATATATCTGAAATTTTAATAATAATAATAATAATAATAATAATAATAATAATAATAACGGAAAATAGAGCAATAACTAAAATGAATATCACATGGGTATAGAATAATAACATAATCAATTTGCTGAGTTTCTCCCCTACCTGAAACAAAAGGCAAAAAGGAAGTTTTTATCAATACTAGAAAGGGAAATAACAGCTACTAGACTTTGAATAAAATCATTTTCCGAAAAAAAAAAATTTGAAAGAATGATTTTATAAATTTCACCCGACAACATCATTGACCGCTCGGGCAATGAATACCGAATGTCCCCTTATAAGAAAACTGTTAATATTACCATTATTATTATTACCAATAATAATTTCCATACCGGAAGGATCCTATATTTTTTAAGTCGTAATTGATTGGGTGTGCTACAATTTTTGAATTGATGAAATAAAATGCGCTTTTCAGTTGCCAGATCTTAATCTGTTTGTCATGTTCTTCAAGGCTTTACACATTGTGTGTCTCTCGGTTCATGAGCAAAAGGAGTGAAGGTGAACCATGGCTGAGTGCCAAGATTATTTTTACTTAAGTTTGAAAGATGAATCAGCCAAAGCGATCTGAGAGTCAAATCTAGATAGACTGGGTTACCTGATCTGATACTACTGATACTCCTGTTACCTGTCATAGAAGGGTCACCACAGCTAAGCCGTTTCCCCATCAAAGATTTTCTGGTGAGGAAAATATCGAAACACCCAGCAGAAGTAAAAGCAAAACTTGTGAAAGAGTCTTCTTATGAGGTCAGAGGCCATTTAGCATAATGGAGTATACTGAAATTTATAACTAGTGCATAGCCAGTGCTGTGATGACATTAAAGCGGCGGGGTGGCAATTCATAGACGGAACAGAATAGCTGAATGGAAAAAGAATGACAAATATGCTTTGTTCTCCGAGAGACTTTTACAATACTAAGATTACACAAGTATATATATATATATATATATATATATATATATATATATATATATATATAATATTGCTCTACTATGTATAGAAGACTCTAAAAAAGTAAATGTTACTAATTTTAGAATGTCATTTCATTAGTTCTTACTACAATAACTACTACTACTACTACTATATATATATAAATATATATATATATATATATATATATATATATATATAAGCGTGACAAACCTACCTAGGTTTCGACCACACTTTCTCTTCAGGTCTGAAAAAATATATATGAATCCTACGCAGAGAATTTATAAAAAAACAGTGAGTAAGAAAGGGGAACCAACTAGTAATATTTTCGCACAGAAAAACTGCAGTTATGGCGGTTTCTCTTAAACCTGATCAGGCCATTTTTCTCTGTTAGATCTACCGTTGTAGGGTAAAGATGTCTCCGTTCTGCAGGCTGTGCATCACAAATACCTTTTGTCATTCTATCACTTGACGTTATCACGTTGAGATCGTCACGTTACCCTTGTAACAATCTCACCGAAAGGGGGACAATCGCTGTTTGTATCTCTACAGCATGATATCACTCGATGTAAGACATTCTTAAATGAATACCCCAGGGTATGATGATAGACGACATTCTGCCTCAAGGCAGAATCAGGAAATTGGAAATATTGAGAAACGTAGAAAGTGCACATAGATTTTAATCGTAAACATACGTAAATAATATCGTTGGATACTATGATAGTAATAAAAATAAGATATGCAATTACATACATAATAATTTGTATTTATTTACTTTAATAAAAGTATTGACACTATTAAAATATAAAGGAACCTTACACAGGTTGTAAGAAAAAAAATAATCTTCTTGACTTAAATAGAAAATGTGGATTGACTACATTAATGCTAACCTCAATCTTCGTTTAAGTCGATAAGATTTATTGAAACTGGCCAAGGTTACCAGAAGAGTAAATCAATCAGTGTTGAAAGCTGATTAAATGCTGTTTAATGTTCGAAAAGGCTATAAATCTCATCACGACATGTTAGGCTGGTAATTCGCTTTCATCCTAAGTTGTATTGAATAAATATTTGTTAAATTCAACTTAGACCAGCAAAAGGCTGCCAACTAAGTATATAATATATGGATTTGGGGCACAAAATTTCATTTCGACGCCATATGAGAATTTTGGCGGGGAATCACTCGCTCAACAAATTTCAAGAGGAAGTCAATCTATGACAAAATTAAATTCCAAAAGTTGCGTTGAAAAGTATCTGGTTAAAGAATGCGAAAAGTAGTAACGTCGCATAGACGTGTGGCTAGTCAACGAACCTTTTCGAAAACCGTTCGCAGGTGTGTCGTTAGATAGATTATTTTTGCTTATACGACTATAATCTACAGGTGAGTTTAATGGTTTTGTGATACAAAAACCTTGAATGCCAAGAACAAATATCAAATTCTTCCTTTACTCTTTTTCATCGATGATTTGTCTGGTCAATGGCATACAAAAATGTAAGGCAGAAAAGTGAGTGGTTGCATGGACACTTGGGAACAGCTTTCACTTCTTAAGTACGTGGGTACTAAATGCAAAATGTTATCACCAGAGCCAGTCGTGAAAATGTTCCTTTAAGAAACTTATTTCTTTTAAGTAAGTGATATTTCTATTTCTAATTATTGTAATGGAACGAGTTTGAGTGAGAACGGGTGCATTTTAATATGATGATGTTTGTTGCGCGTAAACCACCACATGTTGAAAACAAGCTTTTTCCAGCTGATTGAAAATACCAATCCACATATTTAAATGACAGAAATATAAAATTCACTACAATATTTAATTCCACAAGACACCATTTCGACCAGAAAATCTTTGAAGTAGAGGACATGCTTGGGAACCCCTAATTTTATTCGGACGATCGTATAGAATTGAAAAAGAAGTAAACATCAGCTAGGATGACTTTATCGCAGATATCTTGGGCCAAAAAAAAAAAAAAAGAAACGAAACTTGCCTTATTCGCAATTTCACTTGTTCAAGACTTGTTCACTTTAACTCTGTATTTTGCCATGGAATATTCAGATCTAACAAATGAAGAAAGAAATATATTACAATTCACACAATGTTCTCATCCACAACAATGAACGGTGGACAAAGATAAATTCCAAGGAACTATGCGACATAATTATGGGATCATTGGATTCCTCAGAATCATCAAATCTCATAAATCTCTTTTGTACAATCTAACTGCGCATAGTGCTGTTGATATAATTCAGTTCGACTACATTTGAAGATAGTCAAAACTCAATTCTTCTCTCCCACTATTCTCTTCTACACTTTTCTCATCTCGTCTCGTTTCATCTACTTGTCTTATTGACTCGTCTCGTCTCTCGGTTCTTCTCTCAACTCTTCTTGTCAACCCGTCTTTTTGACCCATTTCTTAGTGTTTCCCTTCGACCCTCTCTCGGTGCTTTTCTCTGTGCTCGCGCAAACGCGCACTTAGAGGTGGGTGGTCTTAGAACACAACCTGATCATTGACATCTCCCCCTAGTTAGACCACACCAACCACCATTTATCATCTTGATATTAATTATTCTGACGTTCTTTTTGTAAACTACAGAGATATTTTTTAAGGTTCTTTACTTTTAACCTCGATTTCTATAATGTCAAAATCAATTTCTCTTTATAAGTTCCAACATATTAGTATTCCATTGTTAATCTGATATCCTTCGTATACTTACAAAAAGATTGTATTTCTAAATTAACCTCTGTACATTTCAAAGTCTTTAAAGCTTAACAACGTCTTGGTTATTCGACGACAGTCTCTCTTTCACTTGTGTTCTCTGTTTTACGGCACATTCTTTATTAATATGTCATTTTTCATCATATATCTATTTCTGCTTTGGTCTCACTACCAACCAAGTCTGCGGGGAGACCTAAGGCAGGTCGTCGCGTGTTGTTATGGCCCCATTTCATGTTTTTCTATCTTCCCTATCATCCCTAGCGTTACATAGACAAAGTTTTCCTAAGTGTGAGGGCTGTACTTAATAAGACAATTTTTTGTATATATTTTAAGCTGGGGTTTCCAGGGATTCTTTCAATGTGTTGTTTTGTTCGATTTTTTATCATTCCAAGTGCACCTACTATCACTGGTACAACTCTTGTTTTCAATTTCCACATTTTTTCTATTTCAATTTCCAGGTTTTTATATTTTGACAGTTTTTCAAATTCCTTGGTTGCTATGTTACAATCCGCTGGACAAGCCATATCAATTAATAGACAAGTTTTCTCTTTCTGGTTTTTAACAATAAAGTCTGTCCTGTTTGCTTCAATTTTTCTGTCTGTGTAGATGGTGTAATCCCATAGAATGGTTACATCTTCTATTTCTGTAACCGGTGCTGGGTGATGTTCATACCAGTGTTTGTTTACAGATTTTTCATAATGTTTGCACATTGTCCAATGTAAATATTGCCCAACTCTATCGTGGCGATTTTTATATTCATTTGGGGAAAGCACAGAACAGCCTGAGATTAGGTGGTCTATTGTTTCTTGGTGTTTATCACAAAACCTGCATTTTGGATCCATATTATTATGCATAATATTTGCCTGAAAGTTTCTAGTGAAAAGACTTTGGTCTTGTGCTGCAAGAATAAAGCCTTCAGTTTCAGACTTTAATCCAGATGCACGTAACCATCGATGAGTATTAACTTTTTCAACATTGGATTTATTGGCACGTTCTGGATATTGGCCATGCAGAGGTTTGTCTTACCAGCGCTGTTTCATCCGTTCAAGAGCTTTATCTTTGGCTTTCATTTTCATATTTCTTGCCGCAATAATTGGTTCTTGGCTTCTGTTTTGCTTTTCTACAGAATCTACTAACTGTAAATCTTGTTTGTATTTACTGCCTTTTATTATTGAATATTTTTTCTTTCTTTCTTCATGTTGCCTTACTAATTGTATCATCCAATCCTTTATTGTTTCTATGTATGTTAGTAAGCCAATAGTTGTTGTCTTGTATGACAATTCCAGCTGAATAAGACCTCTTTCACCTTCTTTACGGGGTATGTGTAGACGGTCTACATCAGCCTTTGGATGATGCATCTTATGCTTAGAAAGAAGCTTTCTTGTTTTAGAATCCATTCGCCTGATGTCATTTAGAGTCCAGTTTAAGATGTTGAAACTATATTGAACAACTGGCATTGCAAGGCGTTTGATGGTCATAACTCTGTTCTGAGAATTCAATTCAGTTTTTAATAACATTCGTAGCCTTCTATAGTACTCTTTACACACTATTTCATTCATTTTTTATGGTGAATGTTTTCACTCTCATTTACACCTAGGTATTTATAAGCTTCTTATTGTTACAGCAGGATCTAAGCTAATTGAGGATGTTTCTTGTATGGATCCACGTAAAATTTTAGCTTTAGCACATTTATTCAAATTGAATTTCATTCCAATGTCTTCGCTGAAGCATTTTACAGTTTGCAGAAGACCTTCCAGCTCATTATCATTCTTAGCATATAACTTTAAGTCATCCATGTAAAATAGATGGCTTACTTTCTTTTGGCCTATTTTATAACCACATTCTGTCTTATTAAGTTGACTGGTTAGTGCTATTAATGATATGCAGAATAGTAATGTAGACAGAGAATCACCTTGAAATATACCTCTTTTGATGTTTATTTCATCAGACTTATAGGTTCCATTTATATGATTGAGGTAAAGGGTTGTTTTCCATATAGACATGCACTGTTTGATGAAATTGATGATGACGAGTGATATCTTGTATATATTTAAAGTCTTTAAAATCCATGAATGTGGCACACTATCGAATGCCTTACGATAATCTATCCAGGCAGTACTAAGATTTTTCTTTGTACTGTAGCAGTTTTCCAGGATCATTTTGTTAATAAGCAATTGGTCTTTACATTCATAACAGCCACGTCTGCACCCTTTTTGTTCAAGCGGTAACATGTCATTTCTTTCTAAGAATAAATATGTCTGTTTTGTTAAAATATTAGTTGTTTATATGTTGTCGGAAGGCATGTAATTGGTCTGTAGTTTTTCGGGTTGTTTGTGTCACCATTCCTGGGTAGAAGAAATGTAATTCCTTTGGTCATCCATGCAGGAATTTTAGTGTGATCGTCAACCTTTTCTTGACGTTCTTTGGCTAGTTTTTTATGTCCTGTATTTAAATAATATAGCCAAAAGTTAGGAATTTTATCTATACCTGGGAATTTCCAATTATGTGCTTTTTTAGTGTAAATTTAACATCCTCTTCTGTAATTCCAGCCCATGTCTGTTCTGGTTTGTTTTTTATTCGTTCTATCTCTTGTGCAATCTACTTCCTTGCTATGTTCTTTAGGGCAAGCCCATATCTTTTCCCAGAACTGTGTAACTTCTTCCATTCTAGGGGGGACTGTCACTTCAATTCTTTTTTTACCTATTTCCCTTTAAAATTTCTTTGCATCGGTTTGAAAAATCTTGTTTTGTCTGTAAAATCTTGCTCTTTTCTCATAGCGTCTTATTCTTTGAGCCTTCAGTTATATTTTTTGCTTTATTTTTTCCTTAGTTGATAAGACTTCATTTTCATTTCTAATGTTGTATTTTCTTTCGACTCTTCTACTTTTACTAGTCCTTACATTTATTCCTCTACTCAGTTCATCCAGTACTGATAGTTCACTTCTAAGTTGTTCGATTTCTTTATCTATTTTTCTTTTCCAAGGTAGATCTTCATGTCTGCGAGACTGCCTTGTTTTTAATTTGATGTTCAGTTTTTTTTGTTGCTGATATTGCTGATGCATATATTGCTTCATTGATATCTGTATGAGTGTCTTCGTCCAAAATTAATTTGAGTGCTGCATTGTAGAGCTTAATAGTTCGGTGGTTATGCCTTGTTGTTATTATTATTATTATTATTATTATTATTATTATTATTTCAGGGATGAGACTGCCCCTGCCACACTAAGTTACGCAACAAATTCCTTAACCAAGTGCAGGAACACATCCAAACTAATAAAACACGTTGCATAATATTTAATAAGAATACACTGAAACTTAGTTATAGCTGCACTGATAAGCTTGAAATGATAATAAATAACATGACAATAAAATTTAAAAACAATATAACAAAATTCTCTGTTAAATCCCTTTAGACATATTTAATCTTCTTTACTTGCTTGATTTGGTATTTGAAATTTATAATTCGCATATTCGGATGTGCCTATTGGTGACAGCCATACATTCTGTCTTGTTACATTTGACATTATTCCTTTCTTCTCACTTTTCTTTACAGATTTCTGTCGGAGTTTTTCTTGTTTCCTTTCTGTGTCTGCTACTGACATCGTGTCATCCGCATATCTAATGTGGTTAATATTGTGGGTGAAAATATTGGATCCTAGGAAGGCTTACATTTGTTTTAAAATTGCGTCACTGTAAAGTTTGAATATGTTAAGTGAGAAGGCACATCTTTGTCTTAGGCCCCTTTATATTTTTGTGTATTTAATGAAAGGATATTTTATTCATATGCTGGCGGTTTGCTTCCAGTATTGGTTCTGAACCCTTCAAAGATGCTTCGCAAATAAATCAAACTTACCTAACAAGTATAATATATAGTTTACTTGGCCAAACTTCTAACCATCAATATAGTTGAAGTGTTCTTAGTCCTCTTCAAATATGAAAACCCGCCAAATTTGTTGCCACCGAAAGCCACGAGGCCAGCCTTAGATATGCATACCTTCCACTGTGTCCATTTGAGAAAACCGATGATTATTTTCACTGAATTTAAGATTTTAGACTAACTGTATCCAGGATCTTTATTTATCACAAAACGAGATATAACTTGAAAGAAAATCTATAGCCTATTTCAGAGATGTGATGTGTGGGTGGTATACCGACTCGGACTGAGATTTCAAAGGGCCGGGTTCAAAATTAAGTCGAGTTTGTTACATTCAATTATGCTCAAATACCCTTAATAATGCATAAATCAGTCTCCTAGCCCCAGTAAATAGTACGACTTGCATGCAGAAAAATATTTTTAAAAATATGTTAAAGCAATATTAACTTGTAAAATAATGCAATACTCTATTAATCAATGCGGTAAATTAGATTTGCTGTGCCTTTTCTATGAATACTTTCATGGTAATTGATGAGCTTTTCTCTCTGGTATCTAGACTTTATTCAAGCGCCGTACCAGATTGGCAGCAAGCTCACATCATTTTAAAGTTGAACTGTGTAGATGTAACTGTACGTTCTATGCTAACAGTTCATTTTCTTGCAATCCCCGCGTCTAGAACCCTCTTCTTAAATTCCAGTCCAGTTTGATCTTATAATATTTAAATGCAATGTAAATCATTATCTTCTGTCTTTTTATTTTCTCTTCTTTTAATGTTCTCTCTTCCTAATAATGATTTTTTCTCATATTCTCTCACAGTTAGTAACCCCTAGTTTTCATCATCATTCATCATCATCATTCTGCGGCCTCGGCCGAGATTCAAAATCTTGTCAGTAGCTAAATACTTGATGCTTCGCTAGAGCTACCAAGGGTGTTTTCATCGTGACACCATCGCTAGATGGATTGCCTACGACAGCTTAAGAGAGGCCCATTTACCCTCATTGAGAGAAGGATATCCCGTGCCAGTTTCCTAACCTGGTATTTTTTACAATCTCGCGGTAAAAAAAGATATTATGCATAAACTAATGCTTGTAGAAAACAGTAATTTTTGAAAGGATTTTTTTCTTATTATAACGTTGGTAGCAACGCCTATTCCTCTTTGGTCATTAAAGATATTATACATAAACTACTGCTTGTAGAAAACAGTAATTTTTTAAAGGATATTTTTTCTTATTATAATAATTTTAGTGACCTGTTTGAGGTGAAATAATTAAAAAGTAGAATTATTATCGCAATACAAAATAGGCCTTGACTTTAAATAAGCCATTAATATGAAAAAAGAAAAAAAAAACCAATCTCTCATTCAGCAACGTGTTCTCCTCGGACGGAGGTGAATGTTTTTTAAGAAGTCAGTGTACTTTTTTTCACTGTTGTTGTTCTACCTTGCTCAACAAGAAACAGTTCAGTGAACAGGAAAGTATTTGGTAGACGAAAGTTATTTTCATGCTCGACTCATGATCTGGCCAGCGTAGGTGTATCTTCTCCAGTGCAACGTCCATGCTTGCGACTTTTACTGTTTTCGATGTTAGTAAGATGCTCCAGTGAAGACATAAAATGAATTCAGATAAATAGCAATGAATATCGATCTGAACAAAACACCGAATTTATTTTCGTTGCTAAAATAAAAGTTCTCCATATTTAACTTCTTTCGATTTAATCTACGAACTGTAATTATAAATATCTAAATAATATTCTTGGTTTATTTTCAAACGGGAAATAATCATCATCCATTATCCTACAGTGATGCTTTTGTATTAATGTTCACGTTTTGATTCTTATGTTCTTAAAATCTGGAGGTAATTACTGGCTTTAAATATCTGTCAAAGAGTTGATAAACGGAAGAAAACCACTGATTCAATCATTTACATATTTTCTCCGGTCAGAACATTCAAGACTTTAAAGTAGTTGACCTTAAAAATCCCATATTGAGTGACGTATGCAGCCTCATACAAAATTGGTATGGCCATCACTGTTACTGATTTGACCACAGAAACCAGTCGGAAATTAAATCAACAGCCATATAGCGACATTGTTCAAGTTATCTGCTTAATATATAGTATCATATAGGGAAAAATAGCAAAAAATTAATGACAATATTCAGTGGAAAATATTTCAGCTAAGAAATTAAAGCAACTTAATGCCATTGCTTTAATTACTAGAATAAGGGACTCCCAATGACAGGAAATTGTAAAACGGGGAAAAAAGGTTGTATTTGAAAACTAGATTAAAATAAAGTGTAACAACCAAGAAATTTAGATACTATTAAATTACAAAAAACCTAGAAATCGAAATAGAAAAAATGTTGAAGTTGAAAACAAGAATTGTATGTGTCATATTTGGTGCGCTTGGAATGATACAAAAGGAACAGAAAACACCTCGAAAAAATTCCTGGAAATCCTAGTTTAGGAGAAATACAAAAATGTCTCAATAACCCCACACACTAAGAGGAATCTTTTCCGGGTTACGCTAGTGATGTTTTTGAAGTTAGAAAAACAAATAATGAAACATAGACATAGCAACATACTAACTGCATTGGGTCTTTCTACAGATTTGATAGGTATTGTGACCATAACAGAAATTGAAATATAATAATAATAATAATAATAATAATAATAATAATAATAATAACTCTTCTTCTTTGTCTTCTTCTTTCTTCTCTTTAAATAACCCACATTTTTGTAATATACTTGACGAAGGAAAAGGAATTGAAAGAATATGTAGGGTACGGTTTTTACATAAAAATGAATAAAAATGACAAAACCTATATTTGTGAATGTTGTAGAATCTTCCCTTTTTCTATGATAATGGACTCTACTTGATATTCCTGCCATAGTGAGATACGGGAGAACCATATGAGAACAGTATGAGATCCGTAAGTTACCGAGAGATACCAAAGTTTCATAGATAATACCGCGTCAGTTGCTCTGAGCTCCACTCAGCAAGAATAGTATTACACAGCACCCGTCAGTTCCGACGTGGACATACTAATTCTATCGCGGCTTCACTTCAAAAACTTGTATGTATATATTCATACTAATCGTATTCCAGGATTACTAACCTGCGTTACAGTTTGTATCTTCACGTTTAATAAAACATTTTTCTATCTCAAATATTTGTTTTGTTGTTCATTTTTTGTGCGGCTCTTCACCCGGAATCCACAACAGTAAATAGAAAAGGTAACATTTTGAGATGTTTTCCATTAAATTGCATAATTCTGTCTAGACTATGAAACTATATGTACTTATGATAGACCAAATGAATATAATATATTACATCGCGAACGTTACCAACAGTTTCGAATAAAGAATATTGGAAAATTAAGTAATAATTGTTGCTAACTTATCGTGAAAGCAATAGGAACATGAATTATATGATATTCACACCATAAACACCTGGTAAAACAATAAAATTTTCGGTACGAAGATTGGACGACGTATTATTGCTGTTGGACGACGTATTATTGGACGACGCATTATTACTGTTGCTGGATCTGTATAACCAACGAAGAACACATATATATAAAAATATAATCTTATATTTTTGTTTTTCGCTGGTGACGCTTGTATGGAGAAGGAGGGCAATCGAAGAGAGATGACGCACACGAAGGAGTCGTTAGCCAGTCTCTATCTTTTCAACCAAAATTCCAGACGCTATATAGTCCCAAAACTCCCATGCATTTTTGACCCCCGGGCCGTCGCTTTGTTGAAGTCATCCACGGATATGTCTTTAAACCACCTCTGTCACCTGTTGACCTTTATCTATAACCGAATGTATCTGTTAATTACATCCTCCCCGGCTTTCAAGGCGGTAGTCGTTTGTGTTTCATCATTCACGGCTGGTAGTCTTTTGTTTTTCATCACCCATGGCCGGATATAACCATCATCCACCTCCGCCGTTCAAAGTAATATAGTACAGATTAATATAACTCTTAAAGACTATGGCAATGCGAATACAATGGACGTAGAGATTAAAGAAAATTTGCTATTTCAGCCATTGCTTTCTGCGGTAGATTGGTTGCGAACCATAGCTATATAACCCAGTTTGCCTCGCTATTTAGCTCATATCTGGCGGGAGACGAGATGGATTAATACCTTTGTCAAGGATATTTGGACGTACGTGAATTAAACAAATTCAATTGGGATTTAAATTCGGCTCTCCGATTTCTCGTTCCGAGCCGATATCCACTGCACAACAAAGCGCATTCTCTTGATATTAGCTTTCAAATTAAGCAGTATAATAAACTGAAGGTCTGGTTCGAAAAAGTGGCTCATTCATTACCTATCCCCTTTGATTGGTGAAATTAGCGCAAGACCTGCTCTCGGCATATTTTTCAAGGTTTTTGTTTTTTTAGCCAATTCACACTGAGTTTTATGTCCAAAATAATAGAAACACATTCGTAAATATAATCTGCCACCCACCCAGCCATCATCATAATTCGGTGATTTATGTATTTTCGTCTTCCGAAAAAAACTACCAACTTATCTTTAAATTCTTATTAGGTAATTCCCGTAATTCTCATGCAAATTTGGTACTTTAATAACTTGGGCTTCTAACATCCGCAAGTACTTGGATCAAAGTGACTACGCCTTTCTCGGTGCCAGTCACCCTTCCTTTTCTTTCATTTTTTCTTTCATAAGTCAATCATTATTTATATCATTATTGTTGATATTATTATTAGTAGTAGTAGTAGTAATAGTAGCAGTGATATTAACGGTAGTAGTACTCAAAACTTTTATTTCTTTCTCTTGGTTTTCTTTCATTCGACAAAGTAATGATTAATGCTAAAATTACTGCGACGTCATCATTTTCGTCGCCATTACTATCAGCCTGAAAGGGCTACACTGTTTCTTTGATATTCACTTACTTTCTTCACATGTGTTCATTTGTAAATAGAATTTTCTTTTTAAGTGTCACGGTCTCAAATAAAAAGGAAACAATAATGAACATAATGTTTTTGCAATGAGCCATTTTCGATTTTCTCAACTTTCACTATCAAATAAATTTACTCGGACAAGCACGTCTTTTATTATTGACACTCTTTTCATGGAATCACGAACGAAAACAGAAAATGTTTACTTCTAACCAAGAATATCAGGAAAGAAAAAGTAATTTAAAGAATATAAAAGTTTACCTAATTCCCCAAAATTATAAAATATTAAATAGAAAAATAACTTTTATGGGCAGAATTGAATGGGATATCACTGTTCTTTTCGTCGAAAGTCGAATTGATCAATTCTAGATATCAATGAAAATTTGACATTATATTATAGATTTCTATTGTTTTTATTAATTTAAATGTATTTTTTATCGATTCGCATACCATTATTATTATTGATTTTATTATGGTTTATATCTGATTCCCTTAAAAAGTTAAAAATATAGTGAAAAGAAACGTTTTCTTGCTTGTACTGAGCCCCTTCTTGATATTGTCTTTTCGGTATCTGTCCTAATCCCTGTTCTTTAACCATTTATGAAAACACGTTAGGCCGGCTATTCGTGGTTTTCATCAGTCCTTCTAGCCTTCAGTCAGTCTCATGAGTGACAAACTTTCTAAACCCTCTTTTCTCATTCAGTACACAAGAAATCTCAACTGTCTCTTTTTAATAACAAATGTTATTGTCCATTTCTTTCTCATTTCCTCTAAAACTTCAATGTTGTTCCCAATGTTCAATCAGTGGTATTCTCAGCATATTTCTGTGGGGCCACATTTCTGTAGATTCAAGTCCCTTCTTCATTTGAGAAAAGATTTTCCATCATTCCCTTTCTCCTTACCGGTAACACAACTCTGATTTATACTACAGATGAAGAATATATATATATCATCCACATACAAGCCTGTTTTGACATCCATATGCTTCTGTCTAGGATTGAAACGCGATTGGTTGGATGTCAGTAGGAGTCGCTTACCCCATAAGCCATAGGCACATGGAATCAGAAAAGAGAAAATTTAGCGTGTTATATATAAGCGGTGTATATGTAATATAACAATCTAGGCTCACCCGAGGAAGTGAGGAAGCGGGGGCGTTTTCCGGCCGTTGAAAAGAACGGATGTTTGTTTGACCTTATTTCCGGCAGTAGCGGAAATGGCTACAAGAGGCAGACAGAACAGGTGTCTCTGAGAATTACGTAGGCGTCGCGTGGGCGTCGCGTGATCAAGGCAAAGCCGGAAGAAACAAGTCCCGGTTTTGGAAGATATATAAAGACCGCGAGAACACGGATTCGCCAGTCAGAGAGACAGAGTCAGGCAGAGAGCCAGACCAGACCAGAGGAGCAACAGATACGACGACACTCCCCCGTCACCCCGTCAACCCCTGGAAGCGTGCTCTCACTCTCTGTTCACTAGGCTACACGGTCCATCGGTCATCAATAAAAATATAAGTCATATATTTTTATATATATGCGTGTTTGTCTGTTTATTGATATACAACAGACTTATACATTTTGATGCTGGTGACTTGCTGTTTTGAAACAACTAAACAGATTGATACGAACTGGTTTACCACGGCAACAGAATTACTGCCACCAGATAGAAAGAAGACGAAAATAGAGGCAGCGGACGAATATAGACCATAGCCACCAACGAAAGGTAAGTGACTCTTTGATGTGATAGTGTGTGTGTTCTCTGCTCGTGTTTATAGTAGGTCTCGTTAGAGAAAAAAAAATGGAACAACATACTTTTGCCATTGAGAAATGTGGATTGTGGGTGTCAAACACATTAAGAAGGATGGAACGGAGGTGGTGAAACAGACTACATGTAGGGAGTAGCGCATAGGTTTAGGGGTTGGCGGGAGGAGTGTTGACGGGGGTGTTAAAATTGACGGGGGTGTTAAAATTGAGTGGGGTGTTAAAGTTGACGAGGGTGTTAAAGTTGACGGGAGGAAGGAGTTGAAATATTTACCTATCTGTAAGTACAAAACATCTGAGTTAAGGATTTATTTTTGTTGTTAATATTTTACCATATATGTGAAGTGAGTTTAAGTGGATAATTGGATTAACTTGTTGATAACAATGTTTTCTTTGGTTTGTGCAAGAAAATAGTTAATATTTCGTAGAATAAATATTTAATGAAATAATTTTGGTTTGTGTCTTAATTTTACTTAAAAAGCGGCATGAACTTTCCAGATAACCCGATAGAAATATTGACGAACAACTATTCTCAATGTGATTATGAAGGTCAGTTGTATGGTTGAAATAGTTGAGTTTTTCTAACCAGTACTCGAGCCGAATTAAAAAAAAAAAAAAACAATCGATGTTCTACGTACACAAACTTTCCCCAATTGGAGTATGAGCGTAAAATGACCCTCTCCATTTTCTCCATTTGGCCTTGTATTGCATGAGCTAAATCAAAATTGGTAAACATTAACAAATTATAAATGTAGCTGAATGCTACCACAATAGGAAAATCAGAGAAACGAAAGGGTTCTTTAATTTTGATCTCGTCAACAGAATTTGTTCGTAAACGTCAATTTGTGATCTTTACACAGATATTGTCAAAATTTAAAAATGTTTGTGTTTTGCGTGACATTTCTACAGCATAGAAATGACTTAAATGTTATCGAGAGTTTTAAAGTGTAATTTTAATTATGCAGTTAACAACAGCCAACAAAATCGCCAATTATAAATATATCTCAACATCGTTGCTTGAAGACAACTGCATTGTTTGGTTATTTCTTTGCGAATACACCGATTATATATATTCTTAAAACATTCACCCGCGTCTCAGTGTTTCGCGATGTGAGTCAGATATTGAAAAGATATTTTGTTATCAATATGGTGGAATCGGATTATTTGGGGAGATTTGGGAAAATTAAATTAAAATCTAAAACTTATTTTTATTTACGTAAAAGTACTTCACTTTTATGCTTTTGTGCAGGTTCCCATCAATTCAACATCCTCTGTGAATTTTCATTTATGTGACTTGGGAAATATCTTTTGAAGATATATTAATTTCTGAAAACTAGTAAATACCTTGGAACAGGTAGATATGGAAAGATTTAGTGAAGGATATGAACAACTCCCGAAGAAGTTGACGATAGGAGTCATTGCTGGCGTGGTCGGCGTAATAATAGTCCTGGGAATAATAGCCAGGAAGCGGATTTTTAAGTGTAAAAGAAGCAACAGTGCTTCGGAAAAGGAAATTGAGTTATCCGCTGTGAATATTACTCCGGGGTCAACGGGCGTTCAACACTCTGCGTTAAACAGAGAGATGTCAACAAATCAGATATGCTTGGTTTCGAATCCAGAGGAAGTAGTTCAGGGAATGGAAAGCATTGTACAAACTAAGGTACTACGTGTCACGGGTCTATTTTTTTTAGACTAAATGAATATCCTCCACAGGTAAATTGCATGCGGATTAACGTTGGAATCAGGGTAATTTTCTTCATTTTCTATTGAACATTTCTCGGTCAGACTATGAATGTTATGTACGGCAGATAATGGCCATTTTTTTCTGTGTTCAAACATAGTATGTTTGAAATTAAATTAAATTAAATGAGGTTACGTGGTAACAATAAACTCAAGCAGAGACACGCATGGTGTTGGTCAAACGTCATTTACTCGATGTTAGTTTAGAAACTGGGGCGCAATTACCGCCTATAATCATGTGGATTATGCATCGAAGAGTCTACGCTTATGGACAGAGTCGAGAAAGAAAATGAACATTTTTAAGAACTTTGCCCAAGTCTATGAAAATGGATATTAAAAAAAAAAAAAAAAAAAAAAAGGAGAAATAAAAAAGAAAAAAAAAGAACAATGAAACATCGAGCTGGTAGAACAATTTTCAAGATGGACACGAACATTGTTGGGTTGCCGATGTAGGCTCCCCTATTTTTTTTTTTGTTGTTGTTTTGTTTGTTTCGACACATGTTTTATACAATTGTAGGGCTTGTGTGGCATGGGGAGGAGAGTGAGGATGTTGCGTTTAAAATGTTCTTAGGTGAACATTTTGGAAAATGGGTGGGCGAGGAATGTAATATAACAATCTAGGCCCACCCGAGGAAGTGAGGAAGCGGGGGCGTTTTCCGGCCGTTGAAAGGAACGGATGTTTGTTTGACCTTATTTCCGGCAGTAGCGGAAATGGCTACAAGAGGCAGACAGAACAGGTGTCTCTGAGAATTACGTAGGCGTCGCGTGGGCGTCGCGTGATCAAGGCAAAGCCGGAAGAAACAAGTCCCGGTTTTGGAAGATATATAAAGACCGCGAGAACACGGATTCGCCAGTCAGACAGAAGAGTCTGGGCAGAGAGAGGAGCAACAGATACGACGACACTCCCCCGTCACCCCGTCAACCCTTAGAAGAGCGCTCCCTCAATTCTCTGTTCCCTAGGCTACACGGTCCATCGTCATCAATCACTTGATATATTTTTATATATATGCGTGTTTGTTATTTGTCGATATATAACACACACACCCGCCAGTAATCGAGAAAACTCAATTCATTGCTGAAGAGTAATGCTGGAGAGAAATGCATAATATATATATATATATGTGTGTGTGTGTGTGTGTGTCTGTGTGTGTGTGTGTGTCTGTCTGTGTGCGTGTGTGTAAAAATGGTAGGCCTATAAAAAGGAAGAGGTAATCAAAAATATTTTTTCTAATTAATATAAAATGCTAAATATATAAAAGTAGAGAGCTCAATGAATAGTATCCTGAGCAATATGAAATATTAAGTGGAAAACTCCCAATAAATCCAAAATAAATCCAGAATAAATCCTGAAATAAATTCAGAAATACATCCAGAATTTGACATTAAAATCCTTAGCAATAATACTGTCAAAAAGTGGGTTTAAACAAGAATTATTTTATATAAATTCCTCAAATGAAACTGGTATTAATAAGTCTAAAAATAAGAAAATAAAAGTTTTGTGGTTTTTGCTGACTAACATTAATATTGGACAATATTTTCTGAAATTGATCAATAAACATTTCCTTACTAACAACCCACTAAGATCTTTAATAGAAAAACATTATGATTAGATATTCCTATACTTGCAAATATCCACAGTATATTTCAATTCTGATGATAAATAAATATTAGACAATTATTATAATAATCAACAAATACATACAAATCCTACCTGCAATTGTAGAATTAATGATTACTGACCAGTTGGAGGTATATGCATGTGTGAAAAAGTCAAATGCCAAACTACTATTTTTCCTAAGGAATATTTAATCCTAAGGAAGATGAAAAAGAAAGAAAATATAGTTTGGAATTTGCGCCGAACCTTAGAAACGCAGATTTGATAATCATAAATATTCTTTCTCTATGCTCTACCTAAAATCCTTGTGAACTTTATCTAAATATTTTTGTGAACTAAAAGATAGAGGACTCCATTCACAAATCTAAAGGAAGATAGTTGGTAAATCACAAACTCCTATTAACATTAGAAAGAGATGTAACCTATGCTTAGATAAAATTTAAAAATAATTAAATTTTGTGGTAATAACCAGCTTTTAAACTAATGTAATGATGTGATTTTTAAGTGTCTTCACAGAAAGTGTCTTCACAGAAATAAATTTAAATTACTGGTTTTGTAGGATTAGTATATTTTTTTACCAATAATTTTCTAGCATATTCAGCTGTTAGATATCTTTCTATTGCGAATCTGATTCTTTATTTTATTTTAATTACTTTCTCTAATATTATTATCAATACATATCTTCTGTTTTATTTGTACTTAAATATTTTGAATTTTTTTGGCTTTTGTGATGTTAACCATTTGTGACTGTATTTTTGTTTTTATTATACTGGTTACATTTTTTTATCTCTATTAATTTTTTATAGAATCCTTTTTTTATTTCTGCAAAATATCCTCTTTTGTGAATCATTTTTTGATTTGATTTTTTCAAATTTAAGATTTTTTTTTAGATTTTAAAACAGTTAAAGAAAATTTTTTAAAAACTTTTACTTGTCTAAAAAGTTTTGTGATAGCTAATTATTTTTGACTGTAAGTATATTATTTGTCCCCTTTTTTATTTCCTTCCGTTTTTATTCTCCTTAGTTTTTGTTTTGTGTGTGTGGGCTATTACTGTGTGCTTATATAGCTTCTTATAAGTTTATGTCAGTAGGCTCATTTTGTGTATGTCTGTTTCTATCCCCCTTTATGTATCTGTATATATTTTCTCCTTAAATTTTCTTTGTGCTCTTGTGTGATTTGACGTATGTATTCTTAATTAATTCTATTTCCCCTCCGTAAAAAACCTTTTTTAATATTCTGAGTGAAATTAACCTTTATTTATTTTTTCCCAGTTTGACATAGCACATTTTAATTTTACAACTGCCCAAATAAATTCTTGATTTATAACACTTTAATTATGTATTGCATTTTCTTCTTAATATTACACACACACACACACACACACACACACACACACACACACATATATATATATATATATATATAAATAGTGTAAAACTGTAATGATGCTTACTGGCAAAATTGTTGATCTTTTTCAAGAGATTTTGTCATAAAGTGATAGATTATTAATAGAATTAATGTGGAGAATTTTTCACTTAGCTGACCAGTGTTTTTTCAGTCATGCTTGAAGAATGAAGAAAACACAATAATGTCTTCACGAAACGTAAGTCGGCATGATTGGAATAACACTATTTATGTCAGTGACAAAGTTCACATTAATTATATATAACAATACAATACCGGTCGCCTGCTTGACCTAATCCAATCTTTTCTAAATAACCGCAAAATGAAGGTCGTTTTGAATGGGCGTGCTTCTTCATCCTACAGCACGAATGCTGGTGTCCCACAGGGCTCTATCCTGGGCCCAACCCTCTTCCTTATTTTCATCAATGACCTCCCAGATGAGATCAAGTCCCAAGTAGGCATCTATGCAGACGACACTACAATATACTCCCGCACCAGTAAGAAACCTGTCGTGGTGGACAGACAATCTCGCTGCTGACCTTGAACGGGATCTACACTCTGTGGTGAACTGGGGCAAGAAGTGGCTTGTCAACTTCACTTCGTCTAAGACCAAGCTGTTGTCTGTCAACCATTACAGGCAACCTCTCCTGCCTCCCATAAGCATGGACCAAGCAATTCTTCCGGAGAGCAATACACTATGCCTCCTCAGACTTACCCTGTCCTCAGACCTTAAATGGAACCACTATATTGAATCCATAGCAAAATCTACTGCTAAGAAGGTTGGGTTACTATGTCGATCCAGGATGTTTTTTTCGCCTGAATCCATCCTGCATATATACAAGTCAACCATCCGTCCGTGCATGGAGTACTGCTACCATTTATGGTCAGGCGCCCCTGCCGTTCTCCTCAGTGTTCTTGACAGGCTCCAAAGGAGAGTTTGTAATGTGATAGGTGCTGATCTGGAGGCTCGACTGCAGCCACCTCACCACCGTCGAAATGTGGCCTCCCTTTGTCTGTTCTATAAATACTTTCATGGCTTCTGCTCGGACGAACTTAAGTCACCTATGCAAGTCTATTTTCATGGCACTACCTAAGAAGTTAGGTCCAAATGAGTGCGAACTACATCGAACTATCAGCTTAATGCGTCATATTACAAAACTGATCATCCGAATACTGATGAACAGAGCAAGAATCAGAATCAGACCAGAGATAGGACAAGAACAGTGCAGGTTCGTCGAAGACACTATGACAAGGAATGCCATATTTCTGATTAGGATGCTCTCTGAAAGTGCAATACAAATGAAGAAGGACTTATACCTGTGCTTTATCGATTATGCGAAGGCGTTCGACAAAATACACCAAAAAGAATGGAGATGCTGAACATGCTGAACATCCTCAACATATTTAAGAAAGACATTAGGGTAATTAAGAATTTCTAGTGGCAGAAAACTGCCTGCATACGAACAGATAACGAACTCAGCAAATAATCAAAGATAGAAAAGGGGGTAAGACAAGGATGTGTATTTTTTCTATTTAACCTGTACAGCAAAAATATTTTGAGGACCCTAGATGTTATAACAGGATTTGTTATCGGAGGCTACAATTTGAACAACATAAGATACGCAGACGACACAGTGCTGATTGCAGACACGGAAAGGAAACAACAAGACCGTCTACAAAAGGTAGCTGAAGAGATTGATTAGAAAGGACTACAAATAAACTGCAAGAAAACCGAATGCATGGTCATCAGCAAAAGGTGCAACCCGAAATGCCAAATACAAGTGGGGGATATTAAAATCAAGCAGGTACAAAAATTTAAATATCTTGGAAGTGTTCTAACCGAAGACAGGAAGTGCTACACAGAGATCCAAAGGCGAATTGGCATGGCGAAGGACGCGTTCTAGAAGCTGAGTAAAGTATTATGACAAAGGAAACTTTCTCTAGAAACAAAGAAGAAAGTACTAGATTGCTATGTAATGTTAGTTCATCAATATGGCAGGGAATGTTGGACAATATCAACGAAAATGAAAGGAAAACTTGAAGCAGCGGAAATGTGGTTCTACAGAAGGATGCTGCGGATATCGTGGACCGAGCATGTGAGCAATGACGAGCTGTTGGAAAGAATGGCAACGAACAGGAAAATAATATTGAGCAACAGGGAGAGATAAAACTCCGATGAACTTAGATCACTGGTGCCCCTAAATACGAATTTGCACGAGATACTAGATTAGCAACTAGATCCCACCCTTTTACAGTGAAACCGATAAAATGCAACGGCAACTTCTACTCCAACAGTTTCTTTCCTCGCACTTCCCGACTGTGGAATTCCCTTCAACACGATTGCTTCCCCGACGGCTACAATCTCCAGGAGTTTAAATGTAAGGTCAATAGACACCTCCTAACACACTAACCTGCTCCCTTTTTATCAAACACTCTTCCCATCTGCCCAGCCCTCATCCTCGGTATCCTCACTCATCTGTCACCTTCCTCCTGACATTCACTATGTCTAACCACTCCTTCTCTTTACCTTCCCCTATGTAGTCCCATGCGCAATAGTGGCAGTGGAATGCCTTGCTTGGGGTGAGATGATTAAAAAAAGAAAAGAAAAAAAGATAACTGAAGTTTCTGGGAGATGCAACGAAGAAAGGGGGCTTGGAGAACCTTATACTAACAGACCAAATAGAGGAAAAAAGAGACAGAGGAAGGCAGCTGAGAACATATTTGAAGGGCCTGAGTAGGTGGATGACAGAACGAGGCTGCAAGATATTACAGGAGAAAGTGTGCTAAGAGCCACCAGGGATAGGAAGATGTGAAAGTCCATGATCGCCTACGTCCTGAAAGGACACATAGAAGAAGAAGAGGAGGAAGAGTTAAGAATATTTTCTTCTGGTAACTATCCGATGGAAATTAAACCGAAGAAAATTGGTGAAGATGGAAGATAATGGATAATCACTGCACATTCTAGGGAAACATATCGAAAGGCTTTGCACATATTTAGAATTGGTTATGACAGAAAGAGACAACTAATGTTCCTGAGATATGCAATGAGGAAAGATGGTTTAGAGAACCTGATACTAACAGGCCAGATAGAGGGTAAAATAGACAGAGGAAAGCAACGGTTAACATATTTAAAAGGCCTGAGCAGGTGGATGACAGAACGGGGGCTTAGAGACGTTACAGGAGAAAGCGTGCTAAGAGCCACCAGTGATAGGGAGACGTGGAAGGCCATGATCGCCTACGTCCTGAAGGGAAAAGTTACATAAAAGAAGAAGAATGACAAAAGACATAAGCAAGCTACATGTATGCAAGTTATAGTTAAGTTTGATATAAGAGAATAGGCAACGAACATTCTGTAAAAATGGATATGTTGCAGTAGTCTACAATGCTACTCCGTTAATGATAAGAATGTTTGTCTCTCACCTTACATTAGAATTGTACAAAGCTATTAGAATTGTAAAACATAATAAAGATGAATTCACTATGATGATTCCCTAAGTGTAGTTTAGATGCGACACAATGCTGAGATTACGGGGCATCCAGTTATGATCGAATTCTCTATTTTTTCGTAAATGATCTAACGAGACAGGCTTGCTAACCGTTACACTGAGGCGCTCAAGTTGAATTCACTATAATAGTAATCGTTTGTTATGTTAGCTGATTAGTCATTACTAAATTGCTATTCACCTAGTTTTTTCAATTTATATAAGGATGACACAAGATCATAAATTTAAGCCATTCAATGAAAGGTTTTGCTCACTCTGCAAAGCTAATTGTAAACAAGTACTACATTGCTATGTTCTCAGTACTCTTCTCTAGTACATTAGTATGTTCCAAGTCTTTAAGATTTGGGGCTCATTACAGTAGCAATCGACTGCGATGCTAGCTTGTTAACCATTACATGCGCCTAATGCTATTTTCTTACCTTAGCATAGTCCTTTATTAAACCTTGTGTTTGATGCACCGAACGTGAGATTAATCTAATGATTTAAATGAAATAACATCCCATTGATTCATTCCAAGTGAGGCCATCTTTGATTGCATTTCATACAGCAATCAAATTAATTTTGCCATAAGAACCATTTTTGTGGGAGAGACCAACGTTTTTTTTTTCTTCTTTTTTGTTCCTTTTGATTTTGTCGTTGTGGATAAATCCTTGTGACAAGATGAAATAACTGTTTACCGGAAATCGATATTTATTCCGCGACTTTGCCCGAACGACCAACTTTTTCAGATCTGCTGATGCGATCGTCCGTACAGTCCACGTTCGAGAATTGCGCAGTTGTGTCCAACTTGTTAAACCATCGACTTGTCGAGCAGCTGTGTCCAGTCATTTGCGTACGATTCCACCGCAGGAACATTAGAATATCGTGTTCACTCGTTACTTTCCGAATGTTATCGACTCCACGCCGTTCGTCTCCGGAGAGTATGAAGAAAACTTGGTGCAAAAAGCATTTATTTCTTTTTCTCGTTCCGTTGTTGACTCTGAACAGTGGCCAAAACACAACCAAGCTTCTGGGCGTATACGTTTTTATTCTCACTGTCCCTGGTTGGTGGCTGTATGCCGAACGAATTCGACGGCACTGTCTTTGGGGATGTGCTTTAATGCAGGTTGTTTAATCAATTTATTTGCTTAGCACAATAGTCCACGGTTATCGAAGTGATGAAAGAAGAATTATTTTAAGATATAAATAACAAGAGAAATTAAAATGGGAATAATTTCACTATAAAAAGAAATTCAGTTTAGTGCTATACGTGATACACACTATGGCGATCATGTCTCGAGAACGACATGACTAAATGGGCAAAATTTTTCCCGCAGTACGTTGCCATTATTTTCTGTGGTAAACCCGTTGCCAACCCAATCTGTCCTGTTATTCGACCCATATCTGAAGTAACATGTATACATTTCTCAATGGTATTTGCGCGTATGTGAAGGCAACAAATTAAACTGGAATTCGAACTCTACTGTTCAATTTCTTGTTCCGAGCCGATAACCACTGCGCCACAGTGGACATCCTATCGATAAGGCAAGATAAAACACATCGGAATAAAACTTTCTTGATTAGAGTATAGCCAAGTGCTGTAATTTCGAGCGTAGACGGCCCTTCTTCAGCAAGGAAATTCGAATATTTTAGCGGGTAATTTAGAATTTGTTTTGAATGAGTTGTTTTATCTCTCTTTTGTTTTATTTTCAGCTTTAAGATATTCTTGCGTGCAAGAATTGTTTATTTAGAGAATAATAGTTTTCGTGCTCCAAGTTAATTAACCCATTGTTGAGTCGTGTTTAGCCTTTCTAAGGACATTAGCCTGTAAGTAATATAACGATCTCAACAAGACTTTAAACTCGGCTCTCTGGCCCCCTACACATCCAAGATTACAGCTCCTGGTATTCCCAAGTGGTCACCGATCTATGTACTAACCAACGTCGTCTTTACTAAACTTTAGTGATCGTACGCTAACCGGGGTTTCAACGTGGTATGGTCATAAGCCTGGAATTTTTGTGAAAAAAGTAACAAATATCATTCCGTGGCTGAAAACTGAGTGTAGCTAACATGTAATCGGCTCTGAAAATTTTCAGATATAATAATAACAACAACAACAACAACAACAATAATAATAATAATAATAATAATAATAATAATAATAATAAAAATCGCCACGATATAGTGGGGCAATATTTACATTGGGCAATGTGCAAACACTATGGAAAATCGGTAAACAAACACTGGTATGAACATCACCCAGCACCGGTTACAGAAATAGAAGATGTCACCATTCCATGGGATTACACCATCTACACAAACAGAAAAACTGAAGCAAGTAGGCCGGACATTATTGTTAAAAACCAGAAAGAGAAAACTTGTCTATTAATTGATATGGCTTGTCCAGCGGATAACATAGCAACCAAGGAATTTGAAAAAAATGTCAAATTATAAAGACTTGGAAATTGAAATAGAAAAAATGTGGAAATTGAAAACAAGAGTTGAGCCAACGATAGTAGGTGCACCTGGAATGATAAAAAATGGAACAAAACAACACATTGAAAGAATCCCTGGAAACCCCATCTTAAGAGATATACAAAAATTGTCTTATTAAATACAGCCCACACACTAAGGAGAACTTTGTCTATGTAAAGCTAGGAATGATAGGGAAGATAGAAAAACATGAAATGGGGCCATAACAACACGCGACGACCTGCCTTAGGTCTCCCCGCAGACTTGGTTGGTAGTGAGACCATATCAGGAATAAAAAATAGGATGAAAAATGACATAATAATAATAATAATAATAATAATAATAATAATAATAATAATAATAATAATAATATTTAGGCCTAACGAAACACGTCGATCAGTAAATTTCTGGAGGATTTTTGCAGATTTGTGCATATAAAGTTCTGAATGAAAACAAATAAGTTCAATAATAGTTAAACGATAAATGCAAGTTCAGATAGCTTATCTTTCAAATTGATGTTTCCTGAAATACTGACCACATCATCAGTGAATCGTTATTTTATGCAACGTATGTAAAACAGATGATGAATAAGAAATGTTAAATGTCTGTCAATGAATTCAATAGTTTTGACGAACGAGATGTTGTTTCTGATAAAGTTTATGTCGAACTTTTCATTTTTTAATAATTAATATTCACATTTATTCAAATACTTCATGTATTTTAAGCCTGGATTAAAACTGTTTTCGAATTACTAGTGGCACGCTATTGGGCAGTCTGTCGCAGTCCATTTTTTTCTTTAAATTTAGAGTAAACTCTTTCGTTGACTTTTAATTGTAAGAAAAGAGACAAATAAAATAAACAATAATCTCATAATCCAAAATTCATACTGAAAGCAAACCGGCTTCATACGAACAGAAAACAAATTCAATAAATGCACAAAAAGTGAAAGAGGCGTAAGCAAAGAATCTATCTTCTCACTGAACTTATTTAACCTTTACAGTGCGGTAATTCTGAGAGAATGTAAACGTTCTACTAGGATATTAGCAATATAATATATGCAGATGATACAGAGCTGATAACAGACACAGAAATGAAACTACAGTAAATCTTATAGCAGTTAGTAAAAGAAAGCGAGAAGAAAGGACTAAATATCAGTTGCAAGAAAGTAGAATATATGGTTGTCAACAAAAGGAACAGATCAAGATGCAAACAACGAGTTAGATAAGCCAAACACAAGAAAGTACAACAATTTAAATATCTCAGAGGTGTTTAAAAGAAGGACGGAAAATTAAATCTGAAGGCGTATTGCAAAAATGAAATATGTCTTCTAAAATCTACGCAAAATATTACAAAACAAAAGAATTTCATTAGAAATAAAGAAAAGGTCAGTCAGTTAAATGCCATACGTGATACACGCTTGGGCGATCATGTCTCGAAAGAGACATGACTGACTGGGCAGAAGATTATCCTGCAATAGGTTGCCATTGCTTTCTGCGGTAGACTGGTTGCCGACCAAGGCTATAGATCCCAATCTTTCCTGTTATTTAACTGGAAGAGATAGATGGATTAATACCTTTCCCAAGTGTATTTGCGCGTAAGTGAATGCAATGAATTCAGCTGGAATTCGAACTCGGCTTCCCGATTTCTTGTTCCGAGCCAATATCCAACGCACATCCACAGAAAAAAGAAGAAAAAACTATTGAACTATTATTTTATAATATAAATCCTAATATATATCTGAATGCTGCGCCTTCTTCTCACAGATGAAGAAGAGAAATGAGGCAGCAGTGATGTGGTTATCCAGAAGGATGCTTGGAATCCACTCGACTGAACATGTGAGTAAGGGAAACTTTTGAGGAAAATAAAACAGAAAAGGATACATAATTAGTATCAGAAAGATCTAGTTACATAATAAAGTATGATGAGAATTTGACATTCACAACACATACTGAAGGCAAGAGAGGCAGAGTAAAGCAGCGAATACCCTTTCTAAAGGTCTTTTGTAAATAATTAGCAGAGCAGGATTGAAGAGAGATAGGAAAAAGACAAGATTTATTGAGACTTGTCATTATCATGAATCTGTGAATAACTATGAGCATCCACGTCCTAAAGGGATATAACACATAAAATAAGAATAATACAGTATGGAATGCAGCAACAATGCCGTCTCAGTGTATTAACAAGAGATATTGACAAATTGTCGGACCGATCAACTTAAAAGAGTTCGATAGGATTTCCAAATTTGCAACGATTATTTCTTGATTGACCAGTAAAAACTCTAGCAAGTCCTTATCATAGCATTAATATAGCACCGAGAAAGAGGCTGACATAAAGATTAAGCTTAACCTGTTTTTATAACTTTCTCGTCACAGTGAATAAAATAGAAAAAGTAACTGTGTGAAAATCGATAATCGAAAAGATCGGGTTATAGAAGGAGTGGTTCGATTTTAATCAAATTTGATACACTCATAGACGAAGACCAAAGAAACGATATTCAGAAGTTTCAAGGTTGCAGAAAATCGATAATATATATATATATATATATATATATATATATATATATATATATAAGGCAAGATGTTTGTGTGTGTGTGCGTGTTTATCTGCCTGTATGTCTTTATTTTTTCAGCCCTTTTATTTTAGTTTTTGCTTCGGGTTTGGCTCTAAGTAGGTATAATTTTGGTTCTTAGTCTCAGCCATGATACCATTTACTCAGAGGACTTATTTAGCCTTCAAAATTCAGTTTACGACGAAAAAAACTTATTTGATATCGATACCAGGAAACAAAAATTTGACTTACATCCATTAATCTTTCTTTCAGTCTACGGTTTCGCTTTAATTGGAAACAACTATTGCTTTTTAGTCTTTCGTGCCAACGTCCAAAGAGTCTGAGCTCCAGGATCATGGATTAGTTTTAAAGCTTTCATTACACCCGATCAACGCGGGGCTATACTGCCAGTATATATATATATATTTATCCATAAAGTTCATGTGCACTTTAAAAAAATTGTAACTTTATTTGTACTTGAAATATATATATATATATATATATATATATATATATATATATATATATATCAGAAATTATAACATTACAGAAAAATGATTGGTTTGCAAATTGCAGAAGAGAGCGCAAGTTAATTAATTTTTATAACTGTCAACATTTTAGAAATGTTAACTTTCGCCCGAAACCAATAATTACGTTACGATTCAGCTTTAGTTGTTAACTACGTTGAATCGCTTTCCGTTTCGGTTGTGGTGTGTTGGACAATGTTGCTTGGGCAGGGCTATTACTCTCACCAACATTAACTATTCTCAGTCCCGGTGATTCATGCGAAATGGGCCCAATTTACTAATGCTTAGAGTCCTGGGGATTCGTCTCCCTGGCAGCTTTTTCCATTTACACTAATTATATTTTGTCAATTACTATGGCTTAACGCCCGAAGGAATTTTATGCCGCTTGAACAAAGTACTTTTTGACACAGTACGCAAAAAATATGTAAGCTCATACACTTGAATACTATTGTTGAGTTACAACTGATCCCCGTAGATATTTGCCTAAACACAATCTATATTTGCAAACGGCCATTTACTTTTCTCCTTTGCTTTTGTATGGAGAAATTCGTAATGATAATTTGACCTTTCATTTTCCTTTCTTGAAATATTTTTTCCATGCGTCGTCATTGTAAATTCAATTGTTCCATGATTCACTTTTCACGTTCTTTAATCTAGTCTCTTATTCAAACTATGCTTTTTGAAGTTTGAAAAGTTTGCAACGAATATCTTACGATTCACAATTTTCTTTCTCCTTTTACCTGATCTCTTGATATTTATTTCCGTCTGAATGTGTTCCTACCAATGGGCATATTCTGGACAACCTTGTCAAAAAATCTGAAACACGACATGCCATAGACAAAAGAAGCAAAGATTTATCCGTCTCATGCAAACGGAAAACTTGTTCGTAAATTTGCCATTAATTTAATCCTTCCGGCAGTAACATTATCTCAGCTTCCCACTTGTAACTACTTTCTATTATTTCCAAACAATTGTCCCAATATTTTCTAAAAAAAGACGGTCAAAAATCTAAAAGCATCAATAACAGTCAGTTTACTATCATACTGAAATTACCATTATTGCCAGCAATAGTAAAATATTCAGTTACTTTCCATTGAACCACAAAAAGCTAACGTCCATAATTTCAAGTACAGGTACCGAAACAAGATAAAGATGCATACGCTTCTCCGAGGAAAAGTATTTTTGTTTCTTTGACCAATTATGGAAGTAAACGTTCAGACCTATAAATTTATTCCGAGGAAATGTGCTTTGAGCTTCATATGTGCGTTGTGGTGCAGTGGATATCGACTCAAAACGACAAGTCGGGGAGCCGAGTTCGAATTCCAGTTGAATTCCCTACATTCACTTACGCACAAATACCCTTGGGAAAAGTATTAATCCGTCTTTTCTCTCCAGTTATGGGTTAAATTACAGGACATATTGAGTTCTATAGCCTTGGCCAGCAACTGGTCTACCGCAAAAATCAATGGCAACCTACTGAGAGATAATCTTCTGCCCATTCATTCATGTCTGTTTCGAGACATGATCGTCCAAAGCGTGTATCACGTATGGTACTTAACTGACTGACTGATTATTTAAATATTTGCATGTAAACTAATATTGTCGTCTTTATTGTTATTATCGCAATGTTTCTGTCGTTATGTTCCCCGGTCTATAAAAGTAATCTTCAGAGAATTCCAAGCTGAATCCTTTATTTTATGTATGAGGTAAAATCATAATCACCAACTTTGCAAAATAAAGGAAAATTACTAAACAGAGAACAGCGTATAACAGACCTCTGAAGAAATCAGCGCATATGCTAAACTATGGCGGCTTTTCCAGTGGTCTTACGCAAAAATAAATACTAGATAATAGTTATTAATGAAGAAATAAAGAAATGCGACGGTTAAAAGGCGATCAAGCGGGACAGTAAGGCAGTAGACGCAGCAGGTAGCAACCAGAATATTAAGTTTAAGGTACCTAGTTAAATATTAAGTTCAAGTTACCCAGTTAACTGCTAAGTTTAATGTACCATATTAGGTTTAATGTAACCAGTTCAATATTAAGTTTAAGTTGCGCACTTCAAGATTATATTTGAAATAACAAGTTTAATATTCAGGATTGCCCTACATAAAATTAATGTAATAGTAATTGTGTATTCGACCCCTTAACCTTGTGATAGAGACTCAGAAACAGAGCTAGTAATAACCCAGCAAAACAAAAAAGAGACCAAGACGAGATATATTTATACATAGACAGCGAATGAGAACAATTTCCCTCCTATATTAAATAAAGTAAGAATTCTATAAGGAGAATAATTAATGCTAATACGAAGGCCCATCGTCTGCTGACAGCGGTAAATTAATGAAAGAGCTTTTACCTGATTATCAAAGAAATTTAACGTCTAATGTTACCATTAGTCTTTTCTGATTATCCATTAACAGTTGAACGATATTCGTCCATTGTTACATTCAACATGTTTTGGAATCAGTCATAAATCGCTAGCTTTATTGGAAGACGCTTATAGAATATTTGGTTTCTGTGCTGGCGCTATTTTAGAAATTTCGTTTACTCAAGCAGCATTAAAAAGTGATGAGGCAGGTAAAGGCGATCAAGCGGGACAGTAAGGCTGTAGACGTAGCAGGTAGCAACCAGTATATTAAGTTTAAGATACCTAGTTAAATATTAAGTTAAGGTACCCAGTTACATAGTTTGGTAAAGTTTGCCCTTCACACTGCTTAACAAGAATTGAATAATTTTATTAATTTTTAATTGTGAACCGCAGAAGAAAATATAGCCCAGTTGGTTAATTCATTCTAATTTATTTTGGTGCCACACAAGAGAAAATTGCTGAGATAAAACAACCATTCCTTTAAAAATGAATTTAAAAATTATACCCATAACTCGCCTGAAGAGGTTCACAAGACCCAAAACACGTGTATCAAAATATACAAAATAATAATAATAATAATAATGAAAAAACTTTGTGGGCTTTTATTCTGCTTTCGCTCAATTTCAAACATACACATTATTCTCGTTGGAACAACTACAAGTAAAAAGAGAAAAAGCGTATATAAAGTTGTCACTGAAGTCAACACCGAACCAGGACAGTGCCTGTTTCTGGTTAAAACCCACTCTCTAAGCCAACGCATTCGAGAAACTATAAATAAAAACAAAAATTAGTCAAGAATATAATCTCAATAGATCCCACATCGATAGACATAATACACATTTGTTTTAATTTATGAGATGAGGTATTGTATTTATTAGGACTATTTAAATTGTTCAAACTGTTCTCGCAATCTTTATTACTATTTTATCTTTATTATTATTAACGACGTTTAGACAGTTGATTGTATATGGCCCAGCCTTCGTCAGGATCGTTCTATATTTCTGTGAGAAATTATTATAATTATTTACTTCTTCAGATAATTGTCCTCGTCTTTGTTGTCATTTTCATGTAGTTTTGGCTGTTGTACGTTCCGGCAACGATCTTTATCTGTCTATATTTCTCAGCTGAGGATTTGTAATTATTTAGATTATTTATATTATGTCGAGTGTTGTCCTTATTTACAACGTTTTGTCCGTTGTACGTGGTGGCCGTTGTACGTGGTAACCGTTGTACGTCTCGGCTGTTGTACGTTCCGGCTTTTTTTTTATATATCAGTCAATATTTCTGAGTTCAGATAATGTAAATATTTACACAAATACATTGTTTGGATATTAGTCCTCATCTTTGTTGACACATTCCCGACGTTTCGTAATCTCCGGCCTTCGTCGGGATCTGTCTATATTTCTGAGATGTATTGGAATTATTTCCTATTGTTAGGACTGTTATTTTCATTTTGTGGCCATATTCACGGCGTTTAAATAATAAGAAATAAAGTTGGGCTAAAAATTCATTTATATATATATATATATATATATATATATATATATATATATATATATATATATATATATATATATATATATGTGTGTGTGTGTGTGTGTGTCTGTGTGTGTGTGTGTGTGTGTGTGTATAAAAATATATTGTTGAATATAATAGACAATGAATGTCTACTATGTTTAGAGCCGTTATAAACATTGTATTTTAGCTTTAATTTCTGGTGAAATTATACAAATGCAAATTGCAGCTTTATACCAACAAATTCTTCTTTTGGAAAAGATAAACATATTACTACATAGGTAGTAATTATTCAAAGCTGAATTAATTAAACATCGTTACCATAAAAATTCTTTTAATTAAACACCGTTACCATAAAAATTCTTTTAATTAAACACCGTTACCATAAAAATTCTTTTAATTAAACACCGTTACCATAAAAATTCTAATGATATTATAAACACTCATCTGAGAAAAGAAGCCTTACAACTAAAAAATAACAAAATTCTCGTCATCCGACGTGCTGATAAAACCAATATATTTGTTATTTTAAACAAACTTGAGTACCACAAGTTACAAGTAATTTTGAACTATCACAATATATTTCAAAAGTTAAATAATAATAACACCTCCCAATTTAAAAAAAATATCAATGAACTTATTATTGCAAACAATGCTGGGATAGAATCTTATATACCTCAAAAGATTGTATGTGACTTATCAGCCTGGCTACCTTCATGAAAATGTAAAAATCCATAAAAAAGCTCTTTCCTTCTGACTATCATTTTACAAATACCCACAACAGTATATAAACTTTCCAAAACCATCAACAAACTAATTACTCTCTAACTCCCATGTAAATATTGTACTAATTTCACAAATGAATTTATACAAATTGTCTATTCTGTAAATCCAAACAACCAAATAATAACAACTTTGGATGTACAAAATTTATTTACTAATGTGCTTGCCCATACAACGCTTGATATCATTATCCGTGATGTATACAATTTTACTACTCTCCCACCAATCAATATTAAACCCACTATTTATCATTAAGATGCACCGCTCAAGTAGCTTTACATGACCTCCTATGTGATGTTTATACTCAATTGGGTGGTATTGCGATGGGATCTCTTTTATGTCCCCTTTTTTATAATTAATATCTGGCACATTTAGAAAATAAAACACTTAGTGACGCTAATAAACCCCCTATATATCTAAGATGCATAGAGGAAATTATCATTTCAGTTAAAAATATTGACCAAATTACACAACTTAAAAACAAATTTAAAAGTCACTTCATTCTAGGGCTTACGGCCTATCACGTTGAATACACCGGTTCTCGCTCGATCACCGAAGTTAAGCAACGTTGAGACTGGTCAGTACTTAGATGGGTGACCGCTTGGGAATACCAGGTGCTGTAAGCTTATAGTAACGGATGTGCGTTGTGGTGCAGTGGATATCGGCACGGAAAGAGAAATCGGTGAGCCGAGTTCGAATTCCAGTTGAATACCCTGCATTCACTTAAGCACTGGTACCCTTGGGAAAGGTATTAATCCGTCCATTCCCTCCAGTTATGGGTTAAATAACAAGGGTAGGACTTGGGGACCTTGCTCTTAAAAACAAATCCCAATGAATCGTGAAAAGAAAAACGTTGTAAAAATAAAATAAGCTTACCCAAAATCATTGGCTATGAGCTTAAAATGATCCCATAAGGATTGATAGGTCGTTAAGCCCCAAAAACAAACACTTCATTCTCAAATTTATATTAGAACTTAATATGTATTTATTGATATTTCTTTATTGATTCTATTCCAGCACCCATAGATTTGCTATTTCTCAATATAGGAAACCAACTAGCATTAACTCGTGTCTTATATTATTATAATAGCGAATGCCTCAAACGAAATAAGTGAGCCGTTATAAAAAACTTAATTCAGCGCACAAAAATGATATCTTTTTTCAAAGCCATATTTTATGAAGAATTATATAACATTAAGCAAACACTTATTAATTTTCCTTACTCAGTCATTAATCAACAAATTAAAATGTATCTCAATAAATTTGATAATGCCTCTTACAAAATTGATCCTGTTAATAATAATAGTCTACGCCAAAATAAACATAACGCTATCAACTTATGCTGTTGCAACCAAATGCATAATAATTACAGACATGATATAACATTAATCAAAAACATAATAGGTAGAAAAATAATAACAAATTAATCTCATCATGTATTATAAAAATATTAAAACAATAGACCTTATAGTCTCTAATAACCCTACAACCACACAACTAAATCCTCTACAGAAAACCATGTAGTGTATCAATTTACATGCCCGTTCAGAGATTTATCTAATAATAAATCCACTACATATATTGGTTTTACTACAATCACATACTCCCGTAGATATACCTGTCACATTTCTGATCATAGTTCTATTAAACAAAATTTCTTAGAAAAATATAGTCATGTATGTAATATTAGACAGATTTTACTCGATAACACAATACTCACACATACACACAGTAAAAAGAAACATATGTTATTCGAAGCCATTTCCATTAAATCAAAGCAACTCACACTCAATAAAAGCACATTTCAATCTAGTCGCAATATATTACATTGCATTTAGACATATTGTTCTGTTGTTAACATTTTTATCTCTCACGTTGTATGACGTCATAGAACCGCATTACTAAGTTACGACCTGCCTCTGCTATTCGGTGACTGTTTCCCATAGTAACATTTTAAATCAACACAAGAGAATAACATCTTTCAATGTGAATATCTTTATCTTATTGTTTCTACAACCACTTTGAAGACAGCTAGTGTGAGCTGAGATCTTTAGACTAGCGTAATAAAACATATCTGAATGTTGCATAATTTTTGTCTATTTTCACCAGAAAAATTAAAGCTACAATTTCGATGTTTAGAACGGCTCATGCTTAAACGTAATAGCCATTCATTATCTGCTATATTTAACAACATGTTTAGATAATTATTTGCTGTCTAGAGACACTATATATATATATATATATATATATATATATATATATATATATGTGTGTGTGTGTGTGTGTGTGTGTGTGTGTGTGTGTTACATAAGACGACTGAAAAGGCTGTCATAGTTTAGCATATGCGCTGATTTCTTCAGAGGTCTGTTATACGCTGTTCTCTGTTTAGTAATTTTCCTTTATTTCACAAAGTTGGTGATTATAATTTTACCTCGTACATTGAGACAATACGGTAAAAGTTTGCTAATGTAGAAATGCGTCACAAGTTAACTTTTCCATTGGTCTCAGAATTTCCTTAGTCCAGTTCTTGATATATAAATATATACATATCTCTGTCCTATAGAAATATATAGTCCTAAAATTCCCAGCATCCCTCATTCTTGCGCATGTCTATTCGTTCCAACGTAACATACTGAGTCCGATGAATTACTGAATGTCGAAACACTTCACAAGTAAACCTTTTCCACTTTGTTAAAACATATTCTCCAATATATATATATTAATTAAAATAAATTTTCAAAATTCAAAAATGTTGAATGAACAATTCTACATGAATCCCTAAAAGAGATCTCACGCCTTCTCAGCAACAGTCAGTCTATATCAAAATGAGAATAAAAATAAGATTAAAAAGAGAAATAAAAAATAAAAAAAGAGATAAAGAAATAAAAAAATAAAAAAATAAATAACGGTTAAGATTTGGGAAACATACGTCACAAAAAATTTTTTTTTTTGAAAATCAGTCTATTTTTGGTTCTTACTTTTTAATAGAATTGTAAGTGAAGAGATGGGAAATTTGGCATATCTAGCTGAATAAACGAAAAGGGTTAAGGAAAGGAGGTCGTTTAATTGAGAATTGGGTTAAACAAAACAGAAAGGGAAGGGGATATAAAAATGTATAGAAAAAAATAAAGAAGGGAAAAAAGAAAAAAGAAAAGGAAAAATTTCAAATAGAAAACGCTCGATACGTGTCAAACAAATTCAACTTTAAATGTTTAAAAGGGTTAAAGTTTTAGAAAAAATAGAATTATTTGAAAAAGTATATATATATATATATATATATATATATATATATATACATATATATATTCTTTTTGTTTTAGGGCGTCTTTATCATCGTGTCTGTTTAATTTTTCTTGAGATTTGCCTGCGCTTTCTCTTCGCTATTGTTCTTTTCCATCCCAGAAATGTTTTCACTTAGATATACTTTGTCCTCACATTAATTTCCGTTTATTTTTTTTTAAGTTCCACCATTGAATTCCTTTGCTCTTTAATGATTTTTTCTTTCTTTTTTCCTTATTTGGTCATTTTTTAAATCACCATTAAAACATTGTGGGGTCTTCCTGTAGTTTTTAGTGAGATTCTCAAATATTCGTCCATATCCGTCTCTCCATTACGTAATTATAGCTTTTAGTTGAAATCATGCCAACAACTATCAAAAAATGTTAAAAACAACTGGCCTTAATATCTAATAACCTTTCCAGCAGTTATGAAGAACACAAGCACATAACCCCTCTCAACACACACGCGCATGCATGTATAAGTTAAACTGAGTCAAGGCAAATAAAGACAAAAAGCACAGAGTTCCGATATTCACTTGTTAATCGCCACTGGAATGGTGAGAAAATTTGACTAACGTCATAGATCTATGTTAAACATGTTGCATGCTGATTTGTACAAATAGCAAAATATATAGGAAATAAATGTTCCGTTTAACGAGCTGGTCTCACAATTGGGACGTTCACTACGTTCAGAAATAGAAATTTAAATCTGGAAAATCGAGAAGTTTCCAGAAGGACTGCAGTTGTTGGTGATGAACAAACCGAAACACTGAATAAATATAATCAATACAAAAGAGATGACCCGAAATAGGATAGGGAAATTATATGCTACATAAATTGTGAGCATTGCAAAGAATTTGAAACAAAAAAAACATGCCTGCGTGAATAGCAAGGCTGGTTAGATGCCTTAAAATTCAACGAGAAAGAAATAATGGTTGGTTGGTTGTTTTGTTTTTATGGCAAATCAACCTCGGCGGGTCATTGCCAACTAAATGTTATTGCTAGTAATACCTTTTTCTTTCAACAATGTGGTTTTTATATAAGTGTTGCGTGTAGTAATACTACACGATTCATTGGGACTTGTTTTTAAGGGCAGGGTTCCCAAGTCCTACGCTGTTATTTACCCCGTAACTGGAGGGAAGGGACGAATGAATACCTTTCCCTAGAGTACCAGTGCTTAAGTGAATGCAGGGTATCCAACTGGAATTTGAACTCGGCTCACAGATTTCTCTTTCCGAGCCGGATATCCATTGCACCACAACGCACATCCCTCACTCAACGTTTACAGCACCTGGTATTCCCAAGCGGTCACCCATCTAAGTACTGACCAGGCTCAACGATGCTTAACTTCGGTGATCAAGTGAGAACCGGTGTATTCAACGTGATATGTCCGTAAGCCAGAATTAATGGACTACATTTACATTTGTATTTCACTTCCGAAATCTAACTAAAAAGATATAAAAATTAAATAAATAAAAAAGATTCCCCTTCAAAATACAACAAATCAGACTCATTAAAAAGAATTAGTTTTTTTTTTTCCAAAATGTAATAATAATGGCCCATCAAATGAAAAGTTTTTATTCTCCTTCCAAAAATAATAAAAAAGACAACTTAAATAAAATTTTAGGATTCTCTTCCCAATTGTAACAACAAACGCAAAATAAAAGATTGTGATCCTCTTCACTAATGTAACAAAACAGACTAATTAAATAAAGATTCGTGATTCTCTTCCCATATGGAAAAAAAATGACATATTAATTATTTTTATTCTCTTACACATTTTAACAAGACAGACCCATTAAATAGCATTTCTGATTCTTTTTTCAAATGTAACAAAAACTATTGAATTAAAAATCTGATACACTGAAGCTTTTGCGATTCTCTTCTCAAATGTAACGAAAATACCTATTATATAAAAGTTGTTGATTCTCTTCCAAAATGTCATAAAAACAGACACTGAATATTTTTTATTCACCTCCAAAATGTAAAAGACGCCCCATTAAAGAGAATTTGTGACACTATATATATATAGTATATCGAGGCAGCAAGTAATGGACATGTAAATAGGTACACTACATTGGTTTTTTGTAGAGAATTTACTTAGTGATTTTTGGGTTATTATAGACTATACTGATACTAATAAAAAACCTAGTACATATATTGGTTTTGCTACAACCACGCTCTCCTGCAGACTTACATGTCATCTTTCTGATCAGAGTACTATTAAACAACATTTCTCTGAAAAACATAAACATGTAGGTAATATCAGAAAGATTTTGGTCAACAATACGGTGATCATTACTCATACACACAGTAAGAGGAACCTGCAGATATTGGAGGCCATGTACATCAAATCGAAACAACCAACACTCAACAAAATCAAATTTAAAACAGGAAATAGCATATTACATTGCATTTGACTACATGGTTTTGTTGTCATTTCGCGCTATCCCGCGGTGTGACGTCATAAAACCGCATCGCAAATTTAAGAACTGCGTTTATTATTTTTGGTAGCTATTGCCGTTGCCAAGCGGAGTTTTATGTCAACACAAAATAAAATCATCAGTGATGGTGGATTTTATAATATTTCAGTTTGAACGACCTCTCTGAAGATGGCTCATGTGAGCTGAAAGCTTAGAAGAAAACTAATAAATAATTATCCAAATGCTGGAGAATTTTTGTCTTTATTTTCAACTGAAATTAAAGCAAAAATACGACGTTTAGAACGGCTCATGATTAAACATAATAGACATTCATTGTCTCTTATATTTAACAACATATGTTTAGAAAATATATATATATATATATATATATAGTCATCCGCAGGCAGTCCTGTTTCGCTGTATCACAGCTCAGCAGTACAGTTAGATATCCGATTACTTCTACTCAGGATTGAAACCCGACCGTGGCGCCTGGTGCAGGGAGGCATTTATATATATATATATATATATATATATATATATATATATATATATATATATAGTCATCCGCAGACAAATCTGTTTCGCTGTATCACATGCGATTTTTTTTACCCAGGATTAAAACCCGACCGAATTGGTGTCAGTCGGTGATTCTACCTCTGATTTTTGAGCTCTTGGTAAAAGGTAGACTTTTAGAGTGTGATCTATCATACGCCAGAAGTTAAGTAAAGAGAATGTAGAACAAATTCTTTAATCTAATATGTTACTAATATAAGCTTCTTCAGAGATTTTTTAAAGAAAAATGATTTTAACAAATTTAAATTAAAAAAATACAAAAAAAGTACATGTTGATTAAGGTTTGAGTTTATTGGTCAAATACGTGTCACATGTAATGAAACGATAAATGAACGTTTTTTAAATATAGAAAAAACTAATGCCCGTTTATATGTGTATGCGTAATAAAAGCAATAGATGCATATTTTTGTTGTGTGTGCCTTTTTAATTTTCGTGGTATTTCCGGTACTATCTCTATATTTTAATGCTAAGCCCTATATATTTCAAAACCTGAGATCCATTGAAGTAAATTCATTTTTGAGCTAATCCCTTTTTTAATATTCTAAAGTAAACCATTTATATTTAGTAGTTTGAGGAGTTGGGCACTCAACCGCTTGTCGAAATTAATTAGGATTTATAATCGTCTTATATATGTGCTGCGTCTTCTTCTCTGTATATTACACTGGGCTAAATGATATTCATTGAGCTCTCTATTTTATCTGTTTAATATTTTATATTAATTAGACAAATATTTTTGATTATCATCTCTGTTTTACGAATTTGACTTTATTTCATATATATATATATATATATATATATATATATATATACATATATATATATATATATATATATATATATAAAGAAAGGAAAAGAAAAAATTAAAGACGTATTACAGCCATATATATATATATATATATATATATATATATATATATATATATAAGTGCACGATAAGATATTAACACCCAGTAGCGACAGACACTTTCACACAAGTGCAATTTTCTTAGCCATGTGCTTTATGTTTTATTTCGATTATTTATATGTGCTGATAAAAAATCTATAATTTCCTTTTCAAACCAATACAAATTAATAAATAAATGAACTGAATCACTATGGAAAAAAGCAAACATAATAGCAAAGCTAAACCAGCAAGTCTGAAAACGCCCAAACCCGTCTGCATCTCTTACACTAACATACGTGGTATCCGCACTAACTTCCTCATCGTTGATTCATTCCTTCACACTAACTCACCTGATATTTTGGCCCTATGTGAAACTAACCTTAGCCATTCTATCCCCTCTTCTGAGTTTCACGTTCCTGGCTACCTTCCCCTTTTCAGGAAGGACGCCAATGTTCATATGCATGGCCTTGGTGTGTATGTCAGCGAACACCTTTCCCTAGCTAGGGCGACATCCCTTGAATCCCCGGATCATTCTTTCATGTGCTTCCGCCTTTCACTTCTAAGCTCGACTAGCTATCTCTTCTTTCTCTACCGCTCCCCTTCCTCCCCTGACTGTTCGTTACTTGACAGTGTCTCTGACAGTATTGACAAAGCCATTTCTTCCCATCCCTCCGCCCATATATTCGTGTTTAGTGACTTTAACGCCCACCACACCCTGCTGGTGTCCACACCATGAATTTTTCAATAACCCAATCCATTACGCAAGTGGTGAACTTCCCCACGCGTTTCTCCGACAACCGTAACGGAAGAGACTCATTGCTAGAACTCTGCTTCACTTCCATCCCAGACTCTTGCACTACCAGACAACTCTGCCCACTTGGTAACTCTGACCACATCGTAGTTTCCGTCAACATTTCATTCCACTCCCATCCAACCCAAGAAACCCAGACAAGTAGAATATCCTACTGCTACCAAAGAGCAAGCTGGGATTCGTTCCGAGACTTACTCTGTGACGTCCCTTGGAACAACGTTTTTAGTCTTCCCATCGAAGAATGTGCATCCGAGGTCTCCTCCTGGGTTAAGGCTGGCATCGATGCTTTCATCCCTGCCAGGAAATTTCAGCTTAAATCTCATTCGTCTCCATGTTTCTCGCCCGCTTGCTCGGCCGACATTGCCCACCGGAATCATTTCTTCCGACTCTATCGTAGCTACGCGTCGGTCCAAAACAGACGCCTTTTCGCTTCAGCTCGTATTAAGTGTAAAAAGATACTTAACGAAGCTAAGATGTTATTTGCTGCCAGAATGAAGCAACGCATAGCATCCTCTAAGTTTGGCACCAAGGACTACTGGCGACTCTGCAAAAGAGTACTTAACAAGAGCAAGTCCACATACCCCCGCTAATAAAGAAATTTGAGGTCCTCACCTCCCCGGCGGACAAGGCTGAATGCTTTGCCCGCAGATTCTCGAATAATTCGAGACTGGACTCGTCTGGAGTTTCTACACCCGACTTCTCACCTAGAACTGATGCTCAACTGAATGACGTTCACATTACACCCTCGCTTGTCTCTAAGATAATCTCAAAACTTGACCCTCACAAAGCGAGCGGAGGAATCCCAATTATAGTCTTAAAGAAATGTGCCCCTGAACTCTCCTCTGTTCTTTCTAAGCTCTACAACTCCTGCCTATCTGCTTCCTGCTTTCCTGCCTGTTGGAAATCTTTCTCTGTAGTTTCTATATTTAAAAACACTGGAGAACCCTCGGGCAAATTACCGACCTATCAGCCTTCTTCCGATCTTTGGCAAAATGTTCGAAGCCATTATCAACGCCGAGGTCGTTCAGCATCCTTGGTCTCCTACTTTCAGCGGACCTTAAGTGGAATGACTATATCGAATACATTGCTAAATCCGCTGCTATGAAAGTCGGTTCTTTGTGCAGGGCCCGGAGGTTTTTTCCGCCTGAATCTATCCTGCACATTTATAAATCTACAATCTGCCCGTGCATTGAATACTGTTGCCATATCTGGTCGGGTGCCCCTGCTATTCTCCTTGGGCTTCTAGACAAGGTACAGCGGAGGGTCTGTAATGTGATCGATACCGACTTAGTAGACCTGCAGTCTCTCTCTCACCGGAGCGACGTGGCTTCCCTGTGTCTCTTCTATAAATACTTTCACGGCTTCTGCTCCGATGAACTTAGATCACTGGTGCCCCCTAGGTTCGAATTTGCACGAGATACTAGATTAGCAACTTGATCCCACCATTTTACAGTTTTAACCGATAAAATACAACCGCAACATCTACTCCAACAGTTTCTTTTCTCGCACTTCCCGACTGTGGAATTCTCTTCCACATGACTGCTTCCCTGACGGCTACAATCTCCAGGAGTTTAAATGTAAGGTCAATAGACACCTCCTAACAAACTAACTTCCATTCTTTCAAACAATCTTCCCACCCACCCAACTATCTATCACCTCGCTTCTGACATTTACTATATCTAATCACTCTTTCTATTTACCTTCCCCTATGTAGCCCCAAGCGCAATAGTGGCAGTGGAATGCCTTGCTTGGGGTGAAATGATTAAAAAAAAATTTCAAAATGCAGACAGAGAGACAAAT
>JBBBDQ010000280.1:262500-287500 GCA_037127315.1 Ascarosepion bandense
CAGTTGACATCCTCTGTACTGTTTCACCAAATTTTCTATGTCAGGGTCCATTTTCGGTCAATATATATAGCTTCTCATAAGAGATTTCCTTCTCAAAATCCCTTGATGGCCAGTGTGAAATTCTTTTAGAACTTTCTTTTGCAGAGTATAAGATATTACAAGTCTATCTGCGTAAAGTAATACCTGATCGCAGATTGAAAACTGTGACATACTACTTCCTTTTTCAGTTTTCTCGGTCAACCAGACTTGCTTTCTTCATTTTTTTAATGAAATCATCGTTCTCCACTGTTTTTTCACATCTTCTAGAGCAACCGTAGTTCTATCATAGTATTCTATACCAGTCTCGACAATTCACTTTCGTCTCTTAGCGCCGCTATTATTGTTTCTGTCAATGTTTCCGTGTACTCTGGTATCAATCTTAATACCTCATCGGCGTGACCTAGCTTCTTTGAAGGCATATATTCTATTTTGAAATTATAATTCAATAGAATTACACCACATTGCTGTAGTCGATTTGCCGTGTGAATTAGTATACCTTTTTTTTTCTCCAAATATTGATAACAGCGGTTTGTGATCTGTTTGCAGAGTAAACACTCTTCCTATAGAAACCTTTGAAAATTTTACGGCGTAGACTATTGCTAAACTCTCTTTTTCTATTTGACTGTAACTTTTTTTCAGCAAGCAGTAACGTTCTCGACTCATGTGCTGATGGCTTCTTAGATCCGTCCTTGAATTCATGAAGCAATACAGCACCTAGTCCCTCATTATTGGCATCTGTTGCTACAGTAATTTTCTTCTTCGGGTCGAAATTCACTAACGATATTTCTGATACTAAACTGCTTTTTAATTTTTTTAAAAGCATGTTCGAATTCTTTTGACCATAGAATTTACCAGTAATTCCCACAAGTTAAACAATACGATCCAGTCTAAGCCAAAGAGGTTTTCTGAACCAGTGTGTACATATACTTTTGATTTGTGTATTTTTCCCATGAACGAAATGTTACGTTTTAATTCACCTCGAAACTTCAGTCTTTTTCCTGACACTCCCCTAGTAATTTTGTCTGTGTTACCTTAGTCTATTTTTATGGCTGACACCAGCTCATCACATTCCGGTGAGGGAGAACCAAGATATAAACGTATCCTTTACGTCAGTATATATATATATATATATATATATATATATATATATATATATATATATATTGGTGGGGATAAAATATTGTTTAAAGATTTGCTATATTTATTGGGTAGCATTATATATATCTGGGATAGAGCGTATGTAAATATAAGCCATTATACCTTTTAAATATTATGTGATGTATTTGAAATAACCGCTTTCATTTGCATAATTATTTCTAATTATTATGCAATTAGAATAATTTCAGATGAGATTTTTTGTCTATGCAATAGGTGTTATGACAAATAAATTAGAAATGACTGATCGTGTTACCCATCAGGCACTAATGGTTATAATTAGTCGAGCTAATATCCAACATGTTCTGATGATTGAACTTGCCTAGATCAATTCTCTCAGACAACAAAACGTGCTGGCTAAGATAAGTATTGTTTTTCATTTCTTTTAACACACGCACGCACACACACACACACACGCACGCTCGCACTAACACACACACACACACACACTCATATATATATATGGTTATATTTTTATTCTAAGTTTATAATAAAAACATAGTTTACTGCAACGCAAGAGCTGTTTTGTGTCGATACTATCTTATAAAAATCTCGTCAGGCGAGACTGACCAGGTGCTAATGTGATAATTCCAAAACAGAACGTCTCTTGTGTTTCATTAAAGTATATTTTAATTATAAACTGTTAATAAAACATTACCGCATATAATAGTTTACTAAGTATCGTCCACTCTTAAAATGAATCACTAGAAACCTTGGAATGCCAGCCCATTAGTTTCTACTACTTCTAATATAATTCATTCAATAGTGAATTTGAACACGCTCGGCTACTTGTGTGTATTTACATCGTATATATAACATACTAACATCTGCATTCCACCATAGCGTAGAGGTAAAATTGCTGACTTATATAAATTTAGTCTGATTTTAATCCTAGCTAGCAGCACTTGAAACTCTAGCCTTATTGAAGAGCTGTAATATGGCAAAACGGGACAGTCTGGGATGAATATATACGTATATTAGGCGATGCATGGTAGTTAGTAAAAAATTCTTAGGTTCTAATAAGCATCAGAAATTATAAGTAATAAATCTTTTCTTAGGAAACTGGTTTCTTTCCTTTTTTAATATAAAGGAAATTAATATTTTCTGGATGGCTTCTTGCTGAAGTTTTCGTTCTGAATTCGTGTTCGGAACTGCATAATCAAGCTGCTTTAGAGTTGCTCACATATTTTCTAAATAATCTCTTTTTATGTGAGTGTTTATTGTTTGTTAATTAATTTGAATGCTTATTATAAAACATGCTTGTTGAAGAAGGTTTGAAAGTGTGTCGATATTGAACTCCAGGCACTCGCTCCCATATCTATCGTCATTATCTCTTCTGGATCTATCTATCTATCTATCTATCTATCTATCTATCTATCTATCTATCTATCTATCTATCTATCTATCTATCTATCGCCATTATCTCGTCTGGATCTATCTATCTATCTATCTATCTATCTATCTATCTATCTATCTATCGCCATTATCTCGTCTGGATCTATCTATCTATCTATCTATCTATCTATCTATCTATCTATCTATCTACTGAATAATAGTTTCGCAAATGTAAATCTGCTTGTCAATGGAAAAATAAAAATGCCTTTATTAACACACAAACACACATACACACACACAGAAAGAGAGAGAGAGAGAGAGAGAGAGAGAGAGAGAGAGTGACGCACATAGGGTGCGTTGGATCAATTGTCTGAATTACACAAAAATGAAAAATGCACTTTTTATCAGATATATTTACCACAATTACACAAATATATTTTAAGATACAAAAGAATACATTTATTCAATAAAATCGCCGTTGGTTTCAACCACAGCCTCCAGACGTCATCAGAATTTCCTTTCGGACATTCTTGTTGTTTAATTTAGTGAATATTGCCATAATCCTTGCTTCAGTTCATCTTTGGTGTTACAAGGAGTTTTGTTGGTCTTTCGTTCAACTGAACTCCATACATGATAATGAAGAGCGTTGCAGTCTAGGGAGTTAGGTGGCCAGATATAAGGGTTGCAGATATTGTCTGACAGCCGTGACAAGGCTATCCTGCTTTTGTGGCATGGTGTAGAGACCTGTTGCCAGATATATGATCTTCTAGTAGTCACGCCCTGGAACCAGGGTAGCATTATCTCCTCAAGGCACTTGATGTAGGCCTCCGTATTGAGTATGATGCTCTGTGGGAAGATAAATGGAGGCATAACGGGGCCATCACTAGTGTCCACTCCAAGCATCATGTTGTGGAATGGTTATTTTGTTTTTATCACTCTCGGTACATCTATTAGAATTACAGTAAGTAAGTTGTTCTCTGTGTTCGCCATTTATCCTGGTAGAAATTGTTTTTCTCGTATGAGAAATAAACAAAGCATGTTTTCCACCTGGATATGGACCTAAATGACTTAGAGGGATCCTTATCAATCATATCCAGGATCGAACCAACAAGTTCGGGATTTCGTTTCTTATCAGAACGATCAGAGTAAATTGTTGAGTTGCTGTACCTCTGTAATCATAATTAGACTCATCCAGTTCTTTATGAATTATCTCCATTGTCCTCAGATAGATTCCTAAACACTCTGAAATGTTTGTATTAAAGATTGAGGCGCAAATGCCAGGTACTGTTGCGTATCGTTTGCAAATTTCTGGTAGAGTGAATGCTAATAGACAGTTCCGAATTGACCCTACCTTTCCTTTCTGGGCAATCGACAAAATTAAAGCAAACAACCCGCACGCACAAAATTAAAAACATAAAAAACATAGCGATATTTTACTCAGCGTTTCATATATATATATATATATATATATATATATATATATATATATATTGCTTTTCTTTAATCCGAAATAGAAAAGTAGGAAGGTAAATTCCAACAGACTGATCCTAATTAATATTAAACATTTTTTTTTAATATTAAAAAATGTAAAAGGGTGGGGGACGTTAAGTTGAGGTTTGGGGTTAAACAAAACAGGGCATGATATATATATAATAAAAATAGAAATAGGGTTTGTTTGAACGAAAAAAAATTGTTGACAAGAAAAAGTGCGAGAATCCGTGAACGTTTTGTTTAAAGTGTAAATTTATTGTTACTATTATTATAATTATTACTTTCTTTGTGTATGATAAATTAAGTTTCCATAAATGTATTTGTGTCGCTACACGTGTTTTGAGCCAAAAGTTCCCTCTTCAGGCGAATAAATTTGTGACTTCACATATCGAGGCCTGTTTGTATTTCTGATAGCCAAGGTATCGTGCATAAATATATAAGTCAAATGGTGAGTAGGTCTGAATGTTCATATGCGTACGTGCCTGTTGTTTTTCTTTTCACACTCGCTCGTTTAGTTTCTCCTGTCATTTCGTTGACTGTAAATTTTTTTCACTGACTTGCGAAATTTGATTTCATCTTTATACTTCAAAATTGTTTTCTGCGATTTTAATTCAGTTCTACTCTACGTGTCATCTAGTTCTTTTTATTCTTCTTGGAATACTATTTGAATTTAGCATGTGTGTGTTTTTTTTTATCGTGTTTGTATTTTGTGTGTCTGTGTGTGTATCTTGAATGTTCATGTTTTGTTGAGGGATGGATTGTATTTTTTTTAATAAATATCTCTTCTTGCATCATTAGTGTGTCATAATCTGCATTTTGGTAGATAGGCATTTCTCTGAATTTACCTCCCCTATTGCACGTTGGGTGCAAATTTGTTTCTAGATCAATGCATTTTCAAATATCAAAATATTTTCCTCAGATGAAAATCATTAAAAAGGAAATGACGAATTTGGCTTGCTTTATTAATTAAAAATTAAATTGAATACTTTATTTTGAAATCCATTTTCGTTAGGTTTTCCCCAAACTATATTTTGAAAATTACGACAAGAAATCTAAAAAAAGCTTTCCTTAAATGTTTAACAATGCAGCTTATGTTTTTATTTGTGAAGTGGAAATCGATTCAATTTTTAGAAAAGCCACAAACGGAACATATAATTAATCATAATTAAAGCCTAAAGGTCGGAATTATTCAAACAAAACAGAAAACTGTTATACAATTTATGAATTCATGTTGTTAAAAATCACAGTATGAGTTAAGCAGACAAGTAAAATATGCGATATTTAACAACCTTCCCACGTAACGTTTTTATTGTGGGTCTTCCCGGCCATATAGCCAGGCCAAAAAATGTCTATCTATTTTTCCCCAGTCGTGATTTTACCCTTCGGTGGAACCACGACTGGGTTAGTGATCTCTGCTCGGAAGCAGAGAGCTGACAGTGTCATAGATCTGTCTACTGACAAGTAAACTATGCACTCAATCCTACACACACAGGCGCACTTAATAGGCACTCATATTTATATGTACATCGACGGTTGATAGCCATCCGAATTCTTAGTTGATGATTAATTGCAAATTTACATTGTAAAGGAATAATGTTCCAATAACCTCCAAAAACGTAGCAAGATAATTGCCTATTGTGGATGTACTTTTTATTTCAAGAGTTGATAAAAATCCAACAAAGAAAACTGCAATAAAAAATTAAGAAAAGATTGAATAGGGGTGCTTAGAAAGAGAGAATCTTTCCAGTTGCACAATCCGTTATATACTAAGACCTTAACACAATGGAAGAAAGGACCAGAATATTTTTTCATAATCTCTTCAACCCAAGCAAGACACTAATGTCACTGTTGCGCAGGGGGATACTTAAGTGGAGAGCGAAGAGAAAGAGGAACAGGTTACAGTGAATGACGGAGAATGGGTAAGAGAAGGATGGAAATACAGGTGTGAAGAGAGTTTCATGAGAGTAGAATAAAAAGGGAGAACAATAACATACAGTGAATGTCGGGGAAAGAAGGTTGGGAGTCAAGGGGATAAGCAGTGGCTATTGACGTTGCATTTAAACTCTTGGAAATTTTTAGCGATAAGGGATGTAAGTATACGGAAAGAAGTTCAGCAGGCAGGAAGTTCGAGAAAAGAACTTCCAGAGGCGGCTGCATTTGACTGTTTTGACTGTAAAAGGATGGGACCTAATTACCAGTCTAGCAGCTGAAGTAAATTTACATAGAGGAGAGACCAGGAATCTAAGCTTTCCGGAAGAGAAGCGTGAAAATATTTGTAGAAGAGACAGAGAGGAGCAACATCCCGTTGGTGAGAAATTAACTGGAGTCAAGCTGCCATGTCGGGATCGATCACATTGCGGAGTCGCCTTTGAATTTTGTCGAGAACCCCGAAATGAATAGCAGGGGCACCCGGTACAAAGAATGACCAATATGCATTTTCTCAAAGAGATTTTATACACTAATGTTAAAGAATATAAAATATATCAATATGTATATAATTGTCTCAATTTGTTCCACATATAGAAATTATAAAACACATAAATACAATAAACAGTATGACCGGCGGATAAAGCAAGAGAATCTTACTCGTAATATTTTCCTGAAAGGTTAACGATCAGGTTGTTGGTGTTCTCTGGGTTACTGTTTGGTTCACTCTACATTAAGGGTCTTATGACGCCTATCTTCGTAGCGGTCTGCAGTCCAACTGGAGATCGTGCTCCACAAGTTGACGTCGCTCACCGGGCGCCATATAACCCTTTTAAATTCATCTTATTTAAATCGCCTTTCGCCTCCTTACAGAGCAGATAAATATTACTAATAAGACAGTCAGTCAGTTAAGTGCCATACGTGAAACACGCTTGGGCGATCATGTCTCGAAAGAGACATGACTGACTGGGAAGAAGATTATCCCGCAGTAGTTTGCCATTGCTATCTGCAGTAGACTGGTTGCCAGCCAAGGCTATAGAACCCAAGCTGTCCTGTTATTTAACCCATAACTGGAAGGAAGAGACGGATTAATGCCTTTCCCAAGGGTATTTGCACGTAAGTGAATGCGATGAATTCAACTGGAATTCGAACTCGGCTCCCCGGTTTATCGTTCCGAGCCGATATCCACTGGACCACAACGCACATCCTAATAAGACAACTTTCGCTAAACTGATCATCATTTTATTTTCGTAGAAGAAAATCATAATTAACATAACGGAGGATGAATAGCATTATTTGTCAGGACACCTCGACAAAGAAAACTGTAGCTAATTTCGTCTCATTTTTTTAGAGTTTATATATCCCCCATTTTCTGTATAGCTTATTAAAAAAGATAAATATGTATACAGTAGCAGGTTGATAGTTACGTGAATATCTAGATTTTTTTTAACATAACCGGAGAAAAAAGTTGTATAAAGGTAATACATTTCTTTTAATATTTTCTGATATGTAAATTAGTGTTTACCGAGATGCCGATATATATATATATATATATATATATATATATATATATATATATATATATATATAGTAATATGCAAAAGTATTAGAACAAGAACTCTTTTATCCTTTATGAGGCATATTGACAGAAAATAAACAATTTAATTAAAGTGATTTTATTTGATTTACTCAAAAAAGGCTTTAAAAAGAAAGAAAAACTTGTTACAAAATAAATATAATATTTACTATAAGAACCTTTTGCTTTAATCACAGCCTTCTTTCTGTCAGGCATTGACATCACAAGCTTCTTCAATGTATCTATTAGTATTTCCTGCCAAGCAGCTTGTATTTGTTCCCAAAGTGTGTCTTGAGAAGTAACATTAGGTTTATCAAAATTTTTATTCACAATATTTCATAGATGTTCAATATAGTATTTTCAAAATATCTTGTTTAATAGAAAATAGGAAAAATTAAATATAACTTCTTTTAATACATTTCTTTACACCTAGTTTTAAAAAGTCAGTATTTATTAGAAACTGACTTGACTTTTTCCCCTGTATTTGAATTCCGGAGAGTTTTTTAGGAAAAACCACCCCTGTTCTAATACTACCGGCAGTGTGCAAAAGTGTTAGGTCAGGGGTGATTTTAAACTTTATTTTGATGCCTCATAAAAGATAAAATAGTTATTGTCTTAATACTTTTGCACAGTTATATATATATATATATATATTGTATTCGCATGCTAATGTCTGCATAATTTAGTTGTAGATTAATTATCGAGGCCCTTACATTTAATGAAAGTTTTGCCAATGTGATAAACCGAGTGATGGTCTCTGTACTTTTTTCTTTTATGTTATGTGTCCTGTCCTTAAAAGACGTAGACGATCATGTCTTTTCACATCCTCCCTATCCCTAGTGGCTCTTAGCATGCTAACTGCTATTACATCACGCAACCCTCGTTCCGTCATCCACCTGATCAGGTCCTTCAAATATGTTATCTGTTGCATTTCCCTGTCTCATTTTCCCTCTATCTGGCCTGTTAGTATCAGGTTCTCCAATAACTTTTTCCTTTTTGCATGTTCCAGGAAATTTAGCTGTCTCTTTCTGATGATTAGTATTAATTTCTTCTTCCGTTTCCATCCTTTCTAAAACATCATCATTGCTCACATGCTCGATCCATAATATTCGCAGCATCCTTCTGTAGAACCACATTTCCGATGCTTCAAGTTTTTCCTTCATCTTCGATGATATTGTACAGCATTCGTTGCCTGTCCACTTTACTAAAAAGTAGATGTTGGTATTTATAGCAAGTTAAAACTTTATAACTGTTGCACACTGCCTGTCTATAACACTCTCTTTGATTCTTCTTTGTAAGCCTGAATTTTTAATAACTAACTTGCCCATTGCATGTTCCTGCCATAGTGACCATCTACTTTACTAACTCAAATGAGTGTAGGGGGTGCACATGCATATTCGAGCAACCCTCACTAACTTTCTCCGCCCAATGTTTTTTTTAGTCCTCGTGTACTTGAACAAGCTTATTGTGATACCTTTATGTTTCGGACCGGTATGACGTTGCTGACCCAGGAAGAAGTTATGTTGCACCCTGAGCATTACGCATGGACATTCTTCCTTGGCTTGATTGTCCTTTAATTAAGGGTGCTGAAATTATACGTTTTCTGAGTTTTGGCGTTATCAACCATTTTTTTACTGATCCGATCCTTCGAGTAACTCTTAAGGAGGCTATCTTCTCAGAAGGTATATAATCGGGGCTATTGTATTACTATTTTGGGAATGGTTTCTAGACCATGCATTAATCTCCGGTGGAGTCTTCTCGATTCAATGATAGAGTTTACTACAACGATACCATCTTAAAACGATTTGGACAGCAACCGATGCCGTGTGGAAGGAGTGAAAAAATTCTACCTTTTTTTGGTCGAAGATACCAAAATATAATTCTACGCTCAATCATCTGTAATGTTCGGTGATGGATGTGTTCAGCAACTCAAGCACTGAATAATTTTTTACATATTATTTCAATAATACCACATATAGGTGTATTCATTTCTACAAATAAGGGAAGACTAAAGCTTCAATACATCGCTCCCTAATATTTTTTAACCCGCACTCTCTCTTTTTCTCTCTCTCTCCCCCTCTCTCTCACACACACATATATATATATGAGAAAAATGGCGAGAATCCATTAAAGTTTAGTTTCAAGTGTAGATTTATCGTTGCTATTATTATTAATATTACTTGCTTTTTGTATGAGATATTAAGTGTCCATAATGGTTTTTGTGTTTAGAATCTAAAGTTGACTCTCTTAAGGCAAATAAACTTGTAACTTCACACATCGAGATCCGTTTATTTTTCTCATGACCAAGGTATGGTGTATAAATAGATAAGTCACGTGCTTGGCAGGTCAAAAATGTTCATATGCGTGCGTGCGTGTAGGGTATTTTTCACACTCGCATGTTAAGTTTCTCCCGTCACCTTTGTTGACTCTAAGAAAGTTTTAATTTAGCGGCTCACGTTCAAGTCTAGTTTAAATTAGCTACACTTTTTTTAAATTTGGTTTCCTTTTCTATAACACTAAGTACTGATGAGTAGAACAAACTGTGACTAAAAAAGTAGAATTCAGTGCATCCAATGTTGAACCAATATTGGCAATTTCCACGCAGCTCTTTTGGGATTCTTACCGGTCCTTAAAAGTCCTTATTGCCAAGTTGTTGTGGCCTTGTCATGGGCAAGAAATAAAGACACAAAGATAGAATAGTTAAAAAATATATTAACAAAGAACAGTAGTAAAAAATGTATACAAAATGAAAAGGTAACCACTGTGACAGTTTAGTCCGGCTGTCAGGGCTATCTGCTGGAATTAATTACTGCACCATCCATGCAACAGATGCAACATAGGGTCATTTTTTGTAGGTGGCTTTATCGGCAGGACAGTAGAAAAATTCCTTACCCCTTTGGCACTTCCTCTTTTGGGGACGGCTTAGGCACCGGTCAATAAATTACTTTTAACCACTTGGTTAAAGTAGATTACTTTTAACCATTTGGCTAAAAGTAATTTAGGATTCAAATTTGGTTAAAAGGGAGTGTATACTAAATGATTTTTATACTACGGTTTCTTTTACTATTTTTTTCTCTCATTATTATTATATTTAATAACAGGGCAATTATAGCTGGTTTTTTCAAAGTATTTTTATAAAATTTGTTTTGTTTGTAGAATATTTTTTGATTTGCGGAATTTCTACTGATCCTTTTTTTCTATAAATAGGGGAATTTGTTAAACTATAGAAAAAGGACTGTTTGACTTAGGGTAGATATATAGAGGATTGCTATTAGGTTTTCTGTAGGGTTGGTATGTGTTGTTCATTATGTCTAAGGTTATATCTAAGAAGGTTGCTTTTTTATTTTGGTGCTAATAGTTACTTCTAGATTTAGGCTTTTAAATACTTCATTTATATGTTTTCTAATCTTATCAATTATAAAATTAGTGGATTTCTTAACGACCATAAGGTTAACGTCTCTGTACAATCCGATATCTTCGATGCCAATTTCTTGGATTGCGGTTAAGTTGTATAAAGTGAATTGTCCTATGTGGTATGTAGTTTCTGCTGAGTCGTATAACACTTTCACTTTCACTTTTGAAAAAATAAATTCAGTTAGTCACCCTAAAAATGTACGCTTGTAGATTGAGTCATAGAAAAAATATGATTCCGAAAAATGGAAAATTCTGATTCGAGAAAAATTTTAAATTAATTATATATATATATATATATATATATATATATATCCGCAGAGAGATCTGCTTTTAACCCAGGGTTGAAATTCGACCGAATTGGCGTCAGTCGGCAATTCTATCTCTGAGCTACGGGTGCTCAGTAGAAGGAGGCAGAATTTTTAGCGTGTGTATTATCATTATACAAGCCCAATAGCTGAGAGTGTTCTAATTCATAGCTGAATGAACGATGCCTTGATGCCAGAGTAGCTACTGTTTTTCAAAGTCTAGCATTCTTCCATATATATATATATATATATATATATATATATAATTCTGAAGTCAGTCGATTACGCAAACTTGGTTCAGTCTTTCGGTATCTTCAGGCGTTTTATATCATAGCTTTTTTTAAAACGCAAAACAAGAACACACAGAACGCAGAATTATAAGTTTAAAATAACTTAAATTTCAAAATAAGGAGGTGCTGGTCAAGAATTGTAAACATATTTTCCGGGTTTTTACAGTCCTAAAATATATTTTCTGATATGTTTACATTTGGACATTATTTCTGACCTTTCATTTAGTAACTTGTCTCGTTCCGGAAATGATATTTTTATGTCGATCTGTATCCTGTAAATCTGCTTTCTAAATAACTCCTGTTTTACAAGTTAGTTAAGTGGGTATTTGTTTTTGTATCTGTAATTACATTTTTCATTTACAATATTTTGCAGTACGTTATTTTTTTAAATTTTGGCGTTTTGTTTCTTTGTTTAATGTTCTAAATTGCACTTTCCCCTATGTAACCTCCTAACTATTCTTTCTCGTCACTTTTTCCCTTTGTAACCGCCTAACCATTCTTTGTCGTCATTTTCCCCTATGTAACCCGCTAACCATTCTTTCTCATCACTTTCCCCTATGTAACTCCTTAACCACTCTTTCTCATCACTTTCCCCCATGTAATCCTCTAACCATTCTTTCTCGTAACTTTCCCCCATGTAACTCCCAACCACTTTCCCCCATGTAATCCTCTAACCATTCTTTCTCATCACTTTCCCCTATGTAATCCTCCAACCATTCTTTCTCATCACTTTCTCCCCAATGTAACCCCTAACCATTCTTTTTCATCATTTTCCCCCATGTAATCCTCCAACCATTCTCTCTCATCACTTTCACCCATGTAATCCTCTAACCATTCTTTCTCATCACTTTCCCCTATGTAAACCCTAACCACTCCTTTCCATCACTTTCCTCTATGTAACCCACTAACCACTCTTTCTCATCACTTTCCCCTATGTAACCTCCTAACTATTCTTTCTCGTCACTTTTTCCCTATGTAACCCCCGAACCACTCTTCCTCATCACTTTCCCCTATGTAACCCTCTATCCACATTTTCTCATCACTTTCCCCCTATGTAACCTCCTAACCACTCTTTCTCATCACTTTCCCCCTATGTAACCCCCTAACCAATCTTTCTCATCACTTTCCCCATGTAACCCCCTAACCATTCTTTCTCGTCACTTTCCCCCATGTAATCCTCTAACCATTCTTTCTCGTCACTTTCCCCCATGTAATCCTCTAACCACTCTTTCTCATCACTTTCCCCTGTGTAATCCTCTAACCATTCTTTCTCATCACTTTCTCCTATGTAACTCCCTATCCACTCTTTCTCATCACTTTCCCCCTATGTAACCTCCTAACCATTCTTTCTCATCACTTTCCCCCATGTAACCCTCTAACCATTCTTTCTCATCACTCTCCCCTATGCAACCCGCTAACCATTCTTTCTCATCACTTTCCCCTATGTAACCCCCTAACCACTCTTTCTCATCACTTTCCCCTATGTAACCCCCTGCGCAACAGTGGCAGTGAAATGCCTTGCTTGGGGTGAAATGATTATATATATATATATATATTTGCCCTATTCTGGACTTTACTTCTAAATTCAAAGGTGAGTTGAACCAAAAACTGTTTTGTTTCTTCGCATTTTTTCATTTGCTTGTTCATTTAAGATTTATATTGTAATTTATTTTTATATTTTCTTTCATTTAAAGCTCTTCATAATTTTTTTTCATCGAAAATTATTTTGTGAGAGGTATTTTCAGATAACCTCTGTTCTATTCCTTTAGGGATGAGTTTGACTACGTTAACAGGATGGTTAGATCCAGTGTTCACGTAACTTGAATTTATGTTGAGTATCATATATGAGGAGACATTGTCAGTTTTCAGATTATATTCTACATCTAAATATCGGACAATTATTTTATTCATTTCGACCGCTATTTTAAAATCGATTATCTTGAAGTGTTTAAAAAGTATTTTTCTTCTCAATTATTCTTCTGTTATCCGGTGCTATCATTAATCCATCATCACTATATAATCCGTGGTTGTCTATGTGAACTGTTTTATTAGTCTTATTTAGAATATACAGACCTATTACTTAGGAGACTTCGCCTCCTTCAAACGAACCTTGTGGTATATTAAATATAATCTGTTTGATCTTTTAATCCATGCTTTACCATTGGGAAATCGTATGGATTTACGACAATGTAATGTTACGTTTATGTGTTTCCATAGTATATTTATGAACTTTTAGCGAAATTTAAAATTTCCATCAACCCCTTTTCAAATATTGACAGATATAAGTTTTTGATGTCATATTTTATGAATGTATTTTTACATGTATTTCTAATTTTCTGGAACCAAAAAATATACTCACTTGTGTCTTTCCACTGATTAGCTCCTTTAGCAATTCTTAATAAGTTACACATATTTTTTAGGATTTTTTTTTTTTTTATAAGCGTTTCACCCCGAGCAAGGCATGTCACTGCCACTACTGTGCAGGGGGCTACGTAGAGTGGAGAAAGGCTGGTTAAATATAGGAAATAACAGAGGGTGGGTGATAGGCGGGTGAGGATACCGAGAATGAGGGTTGGGTAGATGAGAGTGTTGTGAGAATAGTTGGGAGTTAGTGTGATAGGAGGTGTCTATTGACCCTACATTTAAACACCTGGAGATTGTAACTGTCGGGAAAGCAGACTTGTGGAAGGGAGTTCCACAGGCGGGAAGCGCGAGAAAAGAAGCTGTTGGAGTAGAATTTACGGTTACATCTTATTTGTTTAACTGTAAAAGGGTGGGACCTAGTTGCTAATCTAGTATCTCGTGTAAATTCGTGCTTAGGCGGCACCAGTTTTCTTTGCTAATTTTACCTAATTCAGTTTTTGTTCAGTTGATAAGTCGGTAAGAGGGGGTCATTGGGAAAATTAGTCTTATGGTCTTTTATAGTTAGAAATGCTTGCTTACTGGTTAATATTTGGACTGTCACTTATACCCAGCTTGGCTGTGGTGTTTTCCGCTTCTTCATTTATATTGTTAGATGTTAGATTACGTTTTGTAACATTTGGTGACTTCTTCATTGATTTATTCTCGTAATCCATCGGGCTTATTGTATAAATGTTACTTAATTTGTGACCTTTTATTAGGATATTTTGTGTGTTTCTAGTTTTTTTTATTTCATTGTTTAATAGTTTTCGGAAATTGCTATTAATCTTTTTAAATGTATTTTATCTATTAAAAAATCATATCCTTCTCAAATTTAGTTAGTATTTCGATAGCTGTTGGTAAGTCCTGGTTTTAAATTAAAATTAGTTTTTACAGTTTCCCTAGTCTCCTGGATATCTTGTAAAAAGAATAGTGCATTTCATCTCATACCGGTAAGGAATTGTTCAATTTGTCGTAGTAAGTTAGCATGCATTCATGTCTGTTATAAATAGGTTTTTTTAGCGAATATGGTATTTGAAATTCTTGCATTGTAGTTTCCTGTGCGGATTTTCAATTGTTGTCGTGCGATTCAAGAAAAAGTATATATATATATATATATATATATATATATGTGTGTGTGTGTGTGTGTGTGTGTGTGTGTGTGTGTGTGCGTGTGTGTTCTCGGGTTATTGTGTAGAAAGCTCTTTCGGTGTCATGCTGGTGTATTTACATTTCGTTAAAATATTTCTCGCTAAAAATATTTCTTTGTCTTTCTCTGACGTGCGCGAATATACTGGTGCCTCCATCACCGACTGCTGATAAATCAGTCGCGTTTCAGTTCTGGCTTGAAACAAACGGTTTATGTAACCGCACTGAAGAGCTGTGATACGGCAAAACAGGCCTGTGTGCGGATGGTTTATATATATATATATATATATATATATATATATATATATATATATATATCCAGGTAAAGAGGACCCAAGGTTTTACGCTTTTGAGTTCTCTGGCATTTACTTTTATTTAAAGTGCTCAATACAATAAATATTGTATCGCATAATATCATTGTATAATTAAATTTATTATATAATTAAGAATTAAAAATACACTGCGACACGGAAATTTCTATGTTTCAAAATTTCTATCTCGTTATCAGGCAATGTTAGGTCATAATTGTTAAAATGATTTTTGTTTAAATATAAGAAACAATACGTTCGTTATTTATAGATGTGGGAAAGCATAAAACTTATGTGTGTTCCATTTAACTAATCAGAATAGAGATTCATTTTAAAATCTGACGAGTATTTTCTATGTTAATGGGAATACATGCTTTCTTTCTTCATCCTTAACGGTCAAAGTGTCAACCTAATCTTAACCTAATTTTATTTTTACTTTTTATTAGTAATTCCTCTCTGGATCCTGTTACCTTTGATGTATACATTCTTGTAAAATGTTCTTTCAGCTTTCCTTATCTTGGCCTCTTCTCATAGGAAAAAAAAAAGTTAAGAGAGATGAAGAAAGAAAGAAACAAAACATTTATATTTTTGATTTAACTTTAACTTAAACCAAAAATTCTTTCATCTTCGTTTTCTTTTTCTTGATTTCTTATTTTCTTTTCTTTTTTTTTCTTTTTTCTTCATGAAACCTTTTTAACATGTTCGGAAATTTTTCAAAAAAAATGAAGTGAAATTAATTTTTTAAATAAAATCGTTTTTCCCCATAATTGTTAAATACCTGATGAGACATTGTTCTTTCAATGTCGAAACAAATTTAAAAATCTTGTAGTAGTTACTTACATGTTCTAATGTCACTATTGAATAATAAATATTAATACTGTTTTATTTTTATACTGAACCTTATTTTAAATTAATGTTTTGAACGTTGCAGTTTTATTCTTCTTTTTTTACGTTTGTGTATATATATATATATATATATATGTGTGTGTGTGTGTGTGTGTGTGTGTGTGTGTGTGTGTTCACACACACGCACGCATATATATATATATATATACATATATATATATATATTCCATTTCTTTATGTTTCTACGCCAGCGGGATAAAAAATATTTATCTATAAAAATCTTATAGTGAATTTGCTGGTAGTCTTGTTGTCTAAAAAGGCATCTACGCGACAGACTCTTAAGTGGTACTACATCTCACAGCCCACAGTTTTACTCCTATAAACAGTATGGTTTTCGCCTTACCAGGTCTACTTATGATATGCTAACAACCATCACATGGTATATAAACCTAGCTCCCAAAAAAGAACTGCGAAGCTAGAGCTGTTACCCTAGATATCTCCAAAAGATTTTACACGGTCAGGCATGATGTCTTTCTAAGCAAGCTACAGGGCTATGATATAACTGTGTGTTTGGTCTAATCCAGTCGTTCATTTTAAATCGTGTAATGAATGTAGTATTGAATTGGCATACTTCCAGATACTATCATACGAGTGCAAGTGTTCCTCAATGCCCTAGGTTCTACGCTTTTTCTTCATCAACAATCTCCCCGAGGAAATCAGATCCCAAGTAGGCTGACAAAGCAAACCTGGCTGCTGATCTTGAAAAGGACCCTCCAATCTGTGGTGGATTAGGGGATGAAATTGCTAAAAAACCTTAATGCTTCCAAAACAAAGCTGCTATCCCTTAACCACCATGGACAACCACTTCTTCCCCACATCAACTTGAATTAGGCTAGTCTCCTTGAATCCATCTTGCACGTATAAATATCTACCATCCGCCCGTGCATTGAATACTGCTGTCATATCTGAAAGGGTGCCCTTGGTATTCATCTGGGATTTCTTGACAAAACTCAATGGAGAACCTGCAATGTAATTGATCCCAACCTGGTATCTCATCTCCAGTCACTTTCTCACCGACATAATGTGGTTTCCCACTGCCTTTTCTACAAATAATTTCACGGCTTTGCTCCGATGAGCTTAGCTATCTGGTGGCAACTCTCCATGAATTTACTCTAGCTACTACACTAGCAACTAGACCCCACGCTTTTACAGTAAAACCGGTCGAATATACTCTCAACTTCTACTTCCCTCAGCTTTTATTCCTACACAACCCACTGTGAAATCCCCTTTCTTCTCTGAGAGCTACAATCTCCAAGAATTTAAATGCAATGTCAATTGCCACCTCTTATCTCCACGACTCGCATCTTTTTCCTGACAACCCTTGTATCGTGTTCTTCTGCTTTTTCACTCTACTCATATGTAACTCAAATCAGTGTTCTCATCCTTCTCTTAACCATTCTCTAACACCCTGTAACTTGTTACTCTTTCTTATCACTCACGTCTTATGTAACCTCCCGCGCACCAGTGGCAGTACTGTATTGCTTAGGGTGAAATGATTATCAAAATACAGTAAGATGCAGTGATCCTCTACCTATGTTGATGGAAGCTTATAGGATATATCTGCAAAATATTGAGGTGTATTTTCTATAAATACGTACTTTGCGTTAACTTTAGTGTTTAATCGATTACCCCGAATTCAACCGCGTCTTCCTGGGACTCTTTCGTATCGCACTTGAAGGAATGTACTTTACCTTATCTTGTTGGAACAGAGACCATTATCTCCGGGAAGCATGGCGGGAATAAAGAAGCAAAGAGGTGTGTGTATAACAGATACAACAAGACTTGAGATTTATGAGTTTGAATTCCAAGACAAATGTACTATTATAGCAAAGATTTATTGTATCCCTCCTACATTCGAATAAAACTTGAAATGAATGAAAAATGACCCAAATATAAACTTTTGTTCTATTTCTGTTTGACTACCTTTAATCGTCTTGATCACTATAAAGAACTGGTTGTTATCAATGTGAGGGACGGGATTTTATTCGCAACACCTTGCAAGATTCTTTAAATCTTCAGATTGTTCTCAGTCTATTCGTATCGTATAAATAAGTGATAATGTAAAACTGTTACACAAAACTTGACAGTATCGGAAATAGGTGTCTCAAAATTAAGTCTTAATTCATATTAAATATTTATAGACACTTTAATCTACCGTGTCTTGATATGAAAAATATTTCATTTAATTATTATTATTATTATTATTATTATTATTATTATTATTATTATGTTGTCATTTTTCATCATATTTCGATTTCTGCTTTGGTCTCACTACCAACCAAGTCTGCGGGGAGACCTAAGGCAGGTAGTGGCGTGTTGTTATGGCTCCATTTCATGTTTTTCTATCTTCCCTATCATCTCTCCAGCATTACATAGATAAAGTTTTCCTTAGTGTGTGGGCTGTACTTAATAAGACAATTTTTTTGTATATCTCTTAAGCTGGGGTTTCCAGGGATTCTTTCAATGTGTTGTTTTGTTCCATTTTTTATCATTCCAAGTGCACCTACTATCACTGTCACAACTCTTGTTTTCAATTTCCACATTTTTCCTATTTCAATTTCCAGGTCTTTATATTTTGACAGTTTTTCAAATTCCTTGATTGCTATGTTACAATCCGCTGGACAAGCCATATCAATTAATAGACAAGTTTTTTATATCATCATCATCATCATCATCATCATTATTATTATTATTATTATTATTATTATTATTATGTCATTTTTCATCATATTTCGACTTCTGCTTTGGTCTCACTACCAACCAAGTCTGCGGGGAGACCTAAGGCAGGTAGTGGCGTGTTGTTATGACTCCATTTCATGTTTTTCTATCTTCCCTATCATCCCCAGCATTACATAGATAACGTTTCCCTTAGTGTGTGGGCTGTACTTAATAAGACAATTTTTTGTATATCTCTTAAGCTGGGGTTTCCAGGGATTCTTTCAATGTGTTGTTTTGTTCCATTTTTTATCATTCCAAGTGCACCTACTATCACTGGTACAACTATTGTTTTCAATTTCCACATTTTTTCTATTTCAATTTCCAGGTCTTTATATTTTGACAGTTTTTCAAATTCCTTGGTTGCTATGTTACAATCCGCTGGACAAGCCATATCAATTAATAGACAAGTTTTCTCCTTCTGGTTTTTAACAATAATGTCTGGCCTGTTTGCTTCAATTTTTCTGTCTGTGTAGATGGTGTAATCCCATAGAATGGTTACATCTTCTATTTCTGTAACCGGTGCTGGATGATGTTCATACCAGTGTTTGTTTACAGCTTTTCCATAATGTTTGCACACTGCCCAATGTAAATATTGCCCAACTCTATCGTGGCGATTTTTATATTCGTTTGGGGCAAGCACAGAACAGCCTGAGATTAGGTGGTCTATTGTTTCTTGGTGTTTATCACAAAACCTGCATTTTGGATCCATATTATTATGCATAATATTTGCCTGAAAGTTTCTCGTGAAAAGATTTTGGTCTTGTGCTGCAAGTATAAATCCTTCAGTTTCAGACTTTAATCCAGATGCACGTAACCATCGATGAGTATTAACTTTGTCAACATTGGATTTATTGGCACGTACTGGATATTGGCCATGCAGAGGTTTGTCTTGCCAGTGCTGTTTCATCTTTTCAAGAGCTTTATCTTTGGCTTTCATTTTCATATTTTTTGCTGCAATAGGTGGTTCTTGGCTACTGTTTTGCTTTTCTACAGAATCTACTAACTGTAATTCTTGTTTGTATTTACTGCCTTCATTTATTATTGAATATTTTTTCTTTCTTTCTTCATGTTGCCTTACTAATTGTATCATCCAATCCTTTGTTGTTTCTATGTATGTTAGTAAGCCAATAGTTGCTGTCTTGTATGACAATTCCAGCTGAATAAGACCAGTTCCACCTTCTTTACGGGGTATGTATAGACGGTCTACATCAGCATTTGGGTGATGCATCCTATGCTTAGAAAGAAGCTTTCTTGTTTTAGCATCCATTCGCCTGATGTCGTTTAGAGTCCAGTTTAAGATGTTGAAGCTATATTGGACAACTGGGATTGCAAGGCTATTAATGGCCATAACTCTATTCTGTGAATTTAATTCAGTTTTTAATATCATTCGTAGCCTTCTATAGTACTCTTTACGCACTATTTCTTTCATTTTTTTATGGTGAATGTTTTCGCTCTCATTACACCTAGGTATTTATAAGCTTCTTCTGGTTTCAATTCTTTTATTGTTACAGCAGGGTCTAGGCTAATTGAGGATGTTTCTTGTATTGATCCACGTAAAACTGTAGCTTTAGCACATTTATTCAAATTAAATTTCATTCCAATGTCTTCGCTGAAGCATTTTACAGTTTGCAGAAGACCTTCCAGCTCATTATCATTCTTAGCATATAACTTTAAGTCATCCATGTAAAATAGATGGCTTATTTTCTTTTGGCCTATTTTATAACCACATTCTGTCTTATTAAGTTGACTGGTTAGTGCTATTAATGATATGCAGAATAGTAAGGGAGATAAAGAATCACCTTGAAATATACCTCTTTTGATGTTTATTTCATCAGACTTATAGGTTCCATTTATATGATTGAGGTAAAGGGTTGTTTTCCATATAGACATGCACTGTTTGATGAAATTGATGATGACGGGCGATATCTTGTATATATTTAAAGTCTTTAAAATCCATTCATGTGGCACACTATCGAATGCCTTTCGGTAGTCTATCCAGGCAGTACTAAGATTTTTCTTTGTACTGTAGCAGTTTTCCAGGATCATTTTGTTAATAAGCAATTGATCTTTACATCCATAACAGCCACGTCTGCACCCTTTTTGTTCAAGCGGTATTATGTCATTTCTTTCTAAGAATAAATATGTTTGTTTTGTTAAAATAGATGTTAGTAGTTTATATGTTGTCGGAAGACATGTAATTGGTCTGTAGTTTTTCGGGTTGTTTGTTTCATCATTCTTGGGAAGAAGAAATGTAATTCCTTTGGTCATCCATGCAGGAATTTTAGTGGGATCGTCAACCATTTCTTGAAGTTCTTTGGCTAATTTTTTATGTGATGCGCTTAAATAATATAGCCAAAAGTTAGGAATTTTATCTATGCCTGGGAATTTCCAATTGTGTGTTTTTTTTAGTGCATATTTAACATCATCTTCTGTAATTTTCTTCTTCTTCTTCTTCTTCTTCTTCTTCTTCTTCTTCTTCTTCGCCGTGTTCTTCAACAACCTTGACGATCATGGCTTGTAACTCTTAATGATTGTTACTTTTTGTTATCTTTCCCAATCCTTCTTCTGCTAATCATTTACTCAAGACCACTTGGTATTTTATGTGTCGTTTTACTTTTTTTCTATTATTCTTAATCTGTCCTGTGACTTTCACATTATCCAAATCCGCTTTCTTCATTCTTCTACTTCTATGTGCCTTGTCCTTTCAGGACATAGGCGATCATGGCCTACCACGTCTCCCTATCCCTGGTTGCTCCTAGCACGCTTTCTCCTGTTATCCCACCCAAACCCCGCTCTACCATCCACCTGCACAGGCCTGTCAAATATGTTATCCACTGTTTTCCCCTGTCTCTCGTTCCCTCTATCTTGTGGTTATCAGATTCTCCAAGCCTTATTTCCTCATCACGTCACAAGAACTTCAGCTGTCTTTTCCTGTATTAATTTCCTTTTCGTTTCCATCTCATCCAAAACCTCATCATTGCTCACATGCTCAATCCATATCCTCAGTATTCTTTTGTAGAAACACATTTCAGTTGCTTCTAGTTTTCCTTCATCTTTGATTGTAATCCGTAATTGCCCTGCTTAATATACTTATGTATTACGTAACTACCTTGCTTAAGATACTTATAATATTGAATGTGAAAAGGAAAAATATGTAATCCCAAGATTAATACGACGGAGCGAGAGAAATTATTATTAGTGGTATTCTTGGAAAGGGCAATATGAGTCAAGTTAAAAAAAAAAGATTGTTACAAACTTGTAAATTCTTAAAATATTTGCGTGTGTGCAGGAAATTATATTTGACATTATTATTACGAAAGTTGATCAGAAGCTTTGGGCTTTTTCTGCCTGTGGAAATGAAAAATAGCGATAGTCAAAACAAGACTGTCAAAGCTTTTGATGGGGTTAGGATAAGGTCAGATCCTTAGTTCCTGAATTTGCTGGGAAAGGATTTTAAAATTTGAAAACCTAAAAATGATGTAATCGGGAAGAAGGAGAAAAGAAATTACGTTAGAGGAAATATTGTTACCTCATTTGTTAAACCAAGGAAATGATATAACCCCACCTCAAGATGTTGAGGCGGAAGTAATCTCATTAGTTAAAGATTTGATTTGCATAGACACCCCGGGTCCATCGTGCATCCTCTCAAGAGAATTTGGGACAATCATAAAAATCGAAACCCCGGGGAGCCAAGTCAGTTGTTGTTGCTGAGCAAAAGAAACAAGACGAATTTAAAGCCGCAGCCGCCCAGCACCCAACTTCGGCCATTTCCGTAAAGATTCGGTAAAGAACCCTGAAAAGAATTTTTTTAAATTTGGAAAATTGAAAGCTCTGATTATTCTTAAACGAAACCTTTCTCACCGCTGTGAGAATAGAAATTCGACGATTGCATATTCTGCTTCTGTTTCTATTTTATATATATATATAAAGACTTTTCCGCAACTGATCCAGGCGTCTTCGAAATTATTTGATTTTTTTTTTTTGGTTCCCGTATTTTATTTTACCAACACAAGTGTACGGGTGTGTCCGGTCTGGTTTGAAGTGGTAAAGATACAGCTAGCAAGATTTTAGCGTGGTCTCCTTGAGATCAAAATTCACAACGTAGGCAAGAGAAACATCGTTGTAATATACGACTTGAAGACCTGCTACTGTGTCGAGGCCATCAGACGACTAGCGACCTGAGGGCGGCGTCACATAATGATATTGTCTAGCATTCACTGCCATATTGAAGAACATACATCGCATAGTAATCCAATACTCTCTTTTTTGTTTCTAGCGAAACTTTCCTGTCTCTTAATAGTTTATGCACCCTAAAATTTTAAAAGACATCTTCCTGATGGAAAGTTCCAGTTTTTTCATTTTTTCTAGAACTTTGTTGTTACTCAAAAGTTTGCTTCACGTCATTGTCAGTATTCTTCTTTACAACAACATTTCTGTTGCTTAAATAACATATATATATATATATATGAATGCGTCTGTGTGCGTGTGTGTGTGCAAAGGAAACAAAGGATTTCAGCTAAAGTCTTTATTTGTATATTTTTCTATATTTCAAAATATTTTTGAGATTTTCGGTAAACATATAAATTCTTAGATAACCAGAAGCATTCTACCAACATATAGTCATAAGATTAATGAGGATAACTCTTTGATAACGGATTATAACAGGCAAACATTATTTAGACATCGGACATTGTATATTCAACATTTACATTGGAAAGCAGGAAGGTGTTCCAGAATATGGAAACATTAACAAAAGATTGTTAAAAAATATCTTTCGTTAGTCTTTAACAAAACTTATATAAATAACAGATTTTTGTCAAAATACAACCACCTAAGCGTATATATATATATATATATATATATATATATATATATATATATATATACATATACACACACACACACACACACACATATATATATATATATATATATTAGTATACATATTATCGTAGGTCTATGGCACGACTCGGAGTTTCATAGGTTATGCAAACATCAGGTGCATGTTTAGTTTGAAATAAGCACCTGAGGATTGCATAACGCATGAAAATCCGAGTCATGGCTTAGACGTAGGATAATATATATATATTAAATCTATCCAAAATAGAAATAGTATGGATGTAAAATCTCAAAAACCAGATCCTGTTAATATTAATCTCTCATCGAAATAGCTATACAACGAAAACAAATGTAGTATTCGGAATTATATATATATATAGTATTAATATATTTTAATAGTCCGTCATTATTTCTTTTTGATATGACGCTTTAGCAGATACACGTGCTTGAGTAGACGTTCATATTATAGTGTAAATGATGTCTACTTGCCTGGGTAATGGAAAGTCTTTGTGATGAAAATATTCTGTCTGTAATGATCGAAACTGCGATTATTTATCGAGGGAAACATCCTTCAGACTAGGTGTGCTTTAGTCTGCTCAGTCACGGAAGGAATTACAACAGAGCAAGTCATTTGTCTTTTTAAGACGTCCATATCGCTATGGGACAGATGTGCGTTGGGGTGGAACGAGAAATTGGGGAGCCGAGAGCGAATTCCAGAGGAATTCATTGCATTCACTTACTCACAAATATCCTTGGAAAAGGTATGAATCCGTCGATTTTCCCTCCATCTATGGGTTAAATAGTAGGACAGATTAGGATAAGTAACCTTGGTTGGTAACTAGTCTACTGTAGATAGTAATGGCAACCTACCGCATGAAATTCTTCTACCCAGTTAGTCGTGTCTTATTCGAGACATGATCACCCAAGCGCGTATCACGTATGCCACCTAATTGATTGAGTGATATCTCGTTAGAACTTTTCGACGCCTATATATGCTACTTTCATTTTTTTGCGAGTAACATCAACAAAAATTATCGGTAGAAAATCACTTTTCTTTTAAACATAAAAAGTTTTTTGATGATTCCGTCTAAATCACATCTAATAAATTCACTTCTTCAAGATGAATATAAATAATGTATCTGTCAGATC